>JAPMOS010000104.1:0-45000 GCA_027972325.1 Paratrimastix pyriformis
GTGCACATCAACTGGATGCAATGTTGCTAAAACACTCCATTTAAAACACTCATTGTCATCATTCGAATATTTATCAATGCTTTCTGGTTCAATAATTCTGGTAATTCAATGTAACTGCTTCCACGCATTGGCTTGTATGAGGCTACATTCAAAACACATTCTCAATACGTTTTAGGACCCATGCACTCCATTGTTAACAAAATTGTCCACGAGCTCTTGGATTTCGACACTGCATTCTACCCTTCTTCAATGTCTTTCTTACCGAGAATCTGAATGCTGCCTGATGAAAAGTGTCCATACATTGACTTGTCTTCTTTGGTGAACTGACATCAACACGATGTTCAGTTTGAACTGTCCTCCCTTCATCTCTTCATAATATCTTTTTATCATTCCTTCAGTGTCCACAAAACATCTCTCAACACTTTGCTTGTAGTCAGTTGCCCTGATCTTCCATGGTTCATAATCGAATAGTTCTTCATAAAGCCTTTCATGGCTTTCTTGCATTCTACCACTTCATATTGTGCTATTTTTCCAAACTCATCTTCGACGTTTTCTGCTCCTTTTGTTGATAAGGCATCTACATCAATAACTTCTTCTTGTGCAATCTTCACTTCTTTCTTTTCTTTCTTTTCCTTCTTTCCTGTTTTGGTGACGTTGCCTGCCGTTTATTTATGTATTCTTCGAACAACTTCTTCGCCTCTTCATCTGAGAGTCCATCAAATGCAACAAATGGATTTGCGGTTTTAGTTGTCATGTCTATAGTAGTGTGAGATAAAATTTTTCATAATATTTTATTAATCTATAAATTTAAGGTTTCTCTAAGTCACTTTTAATTTTATAACTTCATTATACTAATGGAAAAGACCATTCAAAATGCTTATAGCAATCCTAAAACGGGCTTTGTTTCTGCTCCTAAATTGTATCGAAAACTCAAACAAGATGACAAGAAAATCACCTTAGATGCTGTCCAAAACGTGCTAAGACACCTGATTATCAAATCATGAAAGAAGATAGAAACCCAAAAAGTTCAACACGATTGTGGCTCATACTGCTCTCGCATGTGTTCAGATGGATATCATCATCTATGATCGTTTTAAGACGAGAACTGGATTCGAGAACATCCTCTGTGTTATTGATGTGTACTCTCGTTATGCTGCCTGTCGTCCACTTAAAACAAGAAAGCCCACTGAGGTTCTCAAAGCAATTAAAAGTATCTTCCATGATGACTTAAAAGGTACTCCTGAAAACATCAACTGTGACAATGAATTCCAAGCTAAACAATATGTCAAATGGATGACTGATAATCATGTTGTGGCTCATTTCAGTGACCCTGAAGAAATCAATAAGAATAGTATTGTTGAACGATTCAATCGTACAATTGCTCTCAAACTACAACGTTGGCGTCTCTCTTCTGGTGACTCCGATTGGACTAAAGTTCTTCCTGATTTGGTATCTTCTTACAACAATGATTACCACAGAACCATTAAAGCAACACCTTATAATGTGTTCAACAACCATGATACAAACAAACAATCAGTCACTCAAATAGAACGTATTTATAATATTGGTGACCATGTTCGTGCTGTTCGAAAGCTCAAAGCATTCGCTAAAGGTGATGAAGTAAAGTATTCTCTCGCTGTCTATATCATTGACTCATTCGATGGTAAAAAGTATGTTCTCAAGAACCTGAAGTCTGGAGAACTGTTGAAAAACACTACAAACAATATGAGTTGAAGAAGGTTGGTGAAATCATCGAGAAGGAGAGCACTGAAAAAGCTGTCAAGAAGATTGATGACACAAAGAAGAAAAGACTCGTCAAACGAAGACTGACTCGAGAAGGTATTGACACAGATAATATAATGCATGATATGAAGCTCCGTTAATGGAAATATTCATTTTCATACACTATTGTTGTGGAATCGTCACTCTCATCTCCTTTCTTCTTAGTTATTGTAACAGTGAAATATTCATCACCATGAAGCTTAATCAACTCCTGTAGGAGTTCAAATAGCGCCCTATCAATCTTAACTGGATGCTTATCACAATTCATTCTCTATATACTAACTATAGATAATTATTTTTTCTTCAAATACCTTTACATGTTAATCAACTGCTATCACTCGTTCACTATTTCATTGAGTTAGCCCCAGTAGCTCATTGAATTATCATCTTAAAACACTCAGAGCTCAAATGATGAAACGCTGTTTTTTTATCTCTTTGAAATAGAAGGTAAATCTGATTGATTTCTCTTTCAATTCATGTCAAAGCTGAGTAAATTTTCGCTTTAAAGGGCTCGGTGCTGAAATCAAATTTCATATTGTTTTATCATTTTGTCATACTTTTCCATTTTCTTAGAATCAATTATTTGAGCTGATTCAATCAAAAAGAATGCATCATTTACTTAAGATTGATGCATTATTTAATGATCACTTTTGAAAAGCACTTTTGTCACAATTTTATTTTGAATGAAGAGATAAGCTGTTTCTGATTGAATTCTCTTTCGTTTGATGCTTAAGATGATTGAATTGTTTGATTTGACAAAAATGGCAAAAAAATTTCTGGGACAAAAAATGGAAAAAAAATTGAAAATGCATGGAGAATTCGCTTTTTGCCTCTAATTTCGTTTGTAGCTCGAATGAATTGATGCTTAAATCATTCCAAGCTGATTAAAATAAAATGCTCGTTTTACTTAAAAAACATTGAGAAAAAAGATTTTGCTCTGAAGAAATCAATTTTTGCCTCAAATAACGTTTGTAGCTCGAGAAAATTAATGCTTAAATCATTCAAAGCTGATAAAATAAAATGCTCCTTTTCGATAAAAAATAATGAGAAAAAAAGATTTTGTTCTGAAGAAATCGATTTTTGCCTCAAATAACAACGCAAGCGTGAAAAATTGTGTGTGAAAATCGCTTGTCTCAGAACTCTCCTTTTATAACTACTACTACTCGTGCCTTCTGTGGGGACTGGGCCATGAAGAGGAGGTCGTCCAGGTAGAAGACTACCTGGACGCCTGCTGCCCGCATCACTCTCACCGCCTGTTTGATCAGTTTGGTGAACGAGCGTGGGGCCACTGAGAGGCCGAACGGGAGTGCCGTCCACTGGAGTTCCCTCCCCTCCCAGCTGAAACACAGGTACGGGATGAGGTGTGGTGCCACTCCCATGTGCAGGTAAGCGTTCGAAAGATCGACTTTCGTGAAGAACGTGCCCTGAGGGGCTAGTGGGAAGGCTGTCCCCAGCCCCTCCATCTTGAAATGGGGGCAATCGATCCGCCTGTTTAGTGCGGACAAGTCGATCACCACCCTCCATTTCAAGGAATGGGGCTTGGGGACGCCGAAGATCGGACTCTCCCACAACAATTTGGTACCACACTCCTGCACTGCCCCGAGCGTTCCATACTCGCTCAAGACTGCCGAGACCTCCCTCTGCTCTCTGGTCCAAAATAGTGGACTCCGGCGAGCCAGCTGCTGGTCCCCCGTTTCCAGTGTCCTTCCAGAACCTGCTATAAGAGGGGCTCGGCTTTCTGGGCTCTGCAGTGGTGCGGTGCATCCCACCGTTTTCTGGGAGTTCTGGGGCTCCTCGGTCTTGCTGGTTTGGCCCATTCTCGGGCGGCGCGACGGGATGCGCACTGGCGCAATCGGTGGGTCCCCAACCAATGCCAGGTCAGACCCTCTTCCACCCAACTCTTCACCTCGAGTGGTAGTGGTAGGCTCAGCCAACGTGAGCGGTGTGGTTCGCGGTTCACTCGGCCCGCCAGAGGGCCCACCAATGGCGATCGCCTTTGAAATGAGGTCTGGATTTGTTTCACTGTGAGGTTTTTCATTTCTCCCCACTGGAAAAATTCTAGGTCATGGACCTCCAAGACTTGGGTCTTTGCGGACTGGGCCTCACGGCCATTCTCGACTTCAGCGAATGCAATTGCGGCTTGCCTCTGTTCACTCTCTGCTGGTTCGGTTCGAGGTTTTTTATGCACTTCTGGTACATGGTCTGTGCTTTTGCTTTCGGTTTCCACCGACACCGAGGCACCGGTCGCTGATGCAGATGCAATTGCCTGCTGTCTTGCGGTGCGCTTCGCGGAGAACCGTGCCAGCCTGTTGAACGGTTTGTGGTGGACAATGGTCTGTGAAGACGCTGTCACTTTGGACACTTCGCACTGACTCTTGCCATGCAATAGTGCGGCCCCCGAGGTGATCACCAGTCGGGACCGGGACAGACCCTTGATCTCGACAGGACCGAAGAGGTCCTCGGAGACCTCGTTGAGAGCCGCGGCAGCTCCCTGGTCCGCCTCGGATTCGTCCTCGTTCTCCTCATCACCACCACCAGACTTGGGCTTGAGGCCCTTGACGGCCAGCAGCTCTTGGCGGCCGGCGGCCCCTTGGCGGAGGGCATGGGCCAGGAGGGCCGCAGCGTCGAGGTGGGGCTCCATGGCGGCTCTCCGGGCCTCGGAGAGCTGCTCCGTCAGCATGACCAACCCGAGCTGGACGGCCTTGAGGGCGGCCTTCAGCTGGTCGGCGTTCAGCTGCGTGTCCTCGGACTCGGAGCCGAAGATCCCCACGTAGCCATAGGCCAAGGCCCTGGAGGTGAGCTGGACCGTGTCCAACATGGACACCAGGCGGCCGTCAGCTGCCATAAGGTCTGTGGGGGCCCCGCGTGCGTGCATGGCACTCTTGGGTGGGGCGTTGAGCACCTTGGGCTTCCCAAGAAGCTTAAGAGGAGGGAAGCGCTTGAGGATGGCCTTCACATAGGCCTTCTCCGGGTCTCGGAGGGCGTGGTGTTGCTGGGCCAGGAAACTCTCAGGGACGAGGTCCCTGAGGAACGCGCGCTGCAGCTCAGCGTCAACACCCGAGCCCAGGCAGGCCAGCGGGTCGGCCTCTTGACGGCGCGCCTCTTCAAAGGACAAGACTTCCGGATGGGCCGGGTCAAGCGGGTGCTCGAAGGCATCCGGCGAGGCCCAGAAGGCGGCTGCCAAGGTCGGCGTGGGAAGGAACTGGTCCTTGGAAGGAGCCGACTCTGCCGCCGCTGGTGGTGCTTGTTGTTGTTGTTCTTGTTGTTGATCTTGTTGTTGCATAGTAACGAGTAATGCTTGGTTGTCTTGAAACCAATAAAAGGTGGTAACGCAAAATTTTTGCTTTTCTCAGTCGGGTTCGACGAAGAAACGACGGGGTGATGTGGACTATTTTCAGTTTTATTTTTATTATTATTATTCTTTGAATGTCGGGTGAATACGGAGACTAGTCATGAGCACAGCCCCCCCTTACCGATGAGTAGCTCTCATTCTTCCTACTTTGGACGGAAGATGGGGGGCGTCGTCCGAGCCCTTCGCCTCCGCAGCCTCCTTGGCCTCATGAGGCGGCCCAGGCTTCCGGCGGGCCGGTGGCGGGGGGGCCGGGGCCGCGGCCTTCGCCTCCTTGGCGGCCTCCTTCTTGGACTTGGCGGCCACCGGGGCCGCCTTCTTGCCTTCTTCGGGGGCCTCGCGATCCTTCTTGGGCTTGGCGGCCGCCGGGGCCGCCTTCTTGGGCTTGGGCGGGCTCGGCACATCATCGTCGTCCAGGATTCTGAAATCCAAAAAAGAATCAGCTGGGAAAGGCCAGAACCCGCTCCGACAGACGGCCGAGCGGCTCCAGTTCCCTTGTCCTTGTGCTCGACGGCGCCAGAGGCGGGCGTCGTCGGACGGGCGGTCAGGGCGGTCGGGGCCTTCGGGGCGGTAGGGGTCGGGGCAGGGGCGCTCCTGGTGCGGTGTGCGTGGCGGCGGGGCGGGAGACCTAACAAAGAACAAATTTAGCACCGAGCCGGAGGTGCGATGCAAATACGGACGAGGGCTCCTCGCGTTCGGCTCGTCCTCCCCACCGATGTCGAGGAGGAGGTCTTTGCCGGCGGAATCAGGTGAGGACGGCCGGTAAAGGCCGTCAAAAGTCTGTCGAATCAGCTCCAGATGGTAGGGCGTCATGAGCCCCGCGCCCAACGGCTGGGTGAGGGAGGAGAGGCGTCGACGGAAGCTATGACAACAAGTTTCGGGAAAACGAGGGAGCGAGTAAAAACAAACCAATTGATCGCCTGGTAACCCTCGGCCCATTTCGGGGGTCCTGGCCGATCGCACCCTCGCAATACTCAATGGCTTCTTGGGGTGTGGAACTGGTTCCAATCGATCGAGTTCATCTGAAAACGGCAAAAAGGCGCGTTAACAAAGGTTAGAACCCGGGGTAAGGTCCACCTCGCGAGTTGAATGAGAACACCACCACCTCGAAAAATTCGATGTCAAAACACCACCTCGAAAAATTCGATTTCTATTGAAAATCCATACCGCCGGGATGGATTTTAGTACCCCCGACAAACATCGCGATACCGGTTCTGATGATGCAAATCGATGAGTTACACCAAAAAAACACTTGGGATGATGTCAGAACACCACCTCGAAAAATTCGATTTCTATTGAAAATCCATACCGCCGGTATGGATTTTAGTACCCCCGACAAACATCGCGATACGGGTTCTGATGATGCAAATCGATGAGTTTCATCGAAAAAACACTTGGGATGATGTCAGAACACCACCTCGAAAAATTCGATTTCTATTGAAAATCCATACCGCCGGTATGGATTTTAGTACCCCCGACAAACATCGCGATACGGGTTCTGATGATGCAAATCGATGAGTTTCATCGAAAAAACACTTGGGATGATGTCGGAACACCACCTCGAAAAATTCGATTTCTATTGAAAATCCATACCGCCGGTATGGATTTTACTATCCATCGTAGACTCAGGATAGCAGCCGACAGCCTCCGTCTTCGGCAGTCTAGGTGCTATATCTCCTTGTTCTTCATGATAAACACCACACAATGCAGAAAAAAGTCACAAGTCAAACCCAGGTGAAAGCACTTGGAAACATCTCAAAAAAGTGCCCTGGGTGGAGAACCGGTCAGGATGGACATGGGTCGACCGGTGGTCGATAGGGTTGGTTCGACCGAAAAAAAAAACCAATCCTAAAATAAAAATCGTATGGTCACGACGGGCAGCGTGTCCAATACGTGTCCATAAATCACAACAAAAATCGGAGAGAGAGGTCAAAGGGAGCCAAGAACATCGGGCGAAAAGAAAAAATTTAACACGCATCGGAAGGGGTGAGATTCGGGGTTAACGGCCCGAGATTCGGCAAATCTCCGATCTCCGAAACCGTTAAGGTAATTGCGGGCCAACGGTCCATGATCCAACCGTGAAGTGACCCCGATTTGGGCTCCGGAAGGGGTCCCAAGAGAGGGTAAAAAAGCACTCGAAATCACAACAGGGCAAAAGTTGAAAAAATGAGATCTGAAATTTCCCGCCCAATTCCAGTACTTAAGGGGGCGCCCCGGACCAGCACAGTGCCTTCGTTTTTTCGTGGTGAACACCCGTTTTTTCAAGGACTACCGACCGAACAACAACGAAACTCTACTCCAATGGCCTCTACTCATCGACTCCAAGACCCTCCGATGCCCAAGATCACCATCAAGGTTCCGACTCCTGGGACACCCAATCCGACCCCCAACGGCTCTTCGAGTGGCTCTTCGAGTGCCGTTTCGGCGGGAAGGGGCACCCGCGGCCCGGGCTCGCCCTTCTTGGACCGGCTGATGGTTACGGATGCCCGCGTGTCCGGGGCGGCTCCCGGTGGCCCGGCAAGCCCGGCGCAGGCCCTACAGGCGGCTGCGGCTGTCCACAAGGCTGCTTCCGCTGCGCAGGCTGCGTCCGGCCTGGCCACCGCGACCGCTCCGCTACCATCCCAGGACCTCGACGACGACGGTGCCGCCCAGAGCGGGCCCGAGGGGACCGTCCCGCTGCCCCCGCGCCCCTGTGCCCACCCCGGCCCTGCAGAATCACTCTGCCGTCACCCCCAGCCCCAGGAAGGCCTCGACCTCTACATCCGGCGCGTGATGGAGGCCTCGCTGGGGGACTTTCTCGAGCAGCAGCGGGCCTTGCTCGTGGCCGCAGCTGCTGCCTCCGCGGCCTTGCCCTCCGCTCAGGAGGCCGGCCTTGCTGCCCGCGGTGCTGCTGGTGCCCCCCCGGGTGCCGGTGGTGCCGCCGCCGTGCCGGCCGCGGATGAGCCTGCTCCGCTCTCGTTTTTCGGCCCGACCAGGCCACTGCCACCATCGTCCCGTCCAACCAAGTCCCAGCCGCCGCAGCCTTCCGGCGGCTCGCCCGGGCTGCTCCCGGTCCCTTTCCGGGGGAGGCCGACCCGCCCAGCGGCGACGATGATGCCGCTGGTGCCGAGGGCGAATTTGCGGACGAGGACGACGCTGCCGCCGCCGGCGACGAGGATGAGCTCCGGCACGCAGCCGACCCGCAGCAGCAGCCTGGCGACCGCGAGGCCTCTGACAGGCTCGCACTGGAGCGCGCCCGGGCATTTGTCCGGGGCGTTGCCGTGCCCAGCGACTTCCCCCAGCTCGGCTCCGTCACGGGCCTCGCCCGCGAGTCCAGGGCTGAATTCCGCTTTCTCCAGCGCCTTCACCGGGAATCGCTCAACCTTGAGCGGCTGGCGCGCCTGCCCTGCACCGAGGAGGACCTGCGCGCCGCCCTCTCTTGCTTTGCTCGCTCCATCGCCTCGGCCATCGTGGACCGCAAGCGGCTCGCCTGGGTGCACACAGCACTTGCCCCCGACGTGGCCCGCATGTACGAGTATGTCCGCACCGCTCCCGAGGTCGCCACGGGCCAGAACCTCCAGCAGCTCGACTTCGCCATCCGCCTCGCTCAGGGCATGCGCGCCCTGCCCGGCCAGCAGCAGCAGCAACGCGGCGGCCAGGCCGGCGGGCGTCGCATGGGCGGGGGCCGGGATCGCGGCGGGAACGACTTCCGCTCGTCGGGTGGCCGCGGCGGCTTCGGCGGACGCAGCTATGGCGGCGGGTTTGGCCGAGGCGGCGACCGGTTCAACGATTTTGCCCAGCGCCAGCAGCGCAGCTTTCCGCAGCGGCGCCGCTTCGACAATGGTGGCGGCAACAACGGCTCCGCCGGCGGGCGCCAGCAGGCGCAGTCGGGCGGCGCCGGCGAGCAGTAACGGCGCGCAGAGCCCGCGCGCCGCGGCAGCAACGGGGTCCGCCTTCACCACCACCATCACCGCTGTCCTCCCCTCTGCCGCCGCCACGGTGCGACCATCCCCCCGCTCTCGGGCCGGCCGCACCACCACCACCACCACCACCTCGCTTCAGCACCGGGCGTCCCTCCCTCCCGCCCTTCCGGGCCTTCTGGGAGGAGCATTTTCACTTGCCCCGCCCCGTGCACAACTGGCTCCTGCACGGCTTCCGCATCCCGCTCCTCTGCAAGCCGTGCCGCTCCCATTTGCCCAACTACGTGCAGCCCGAGCACGCCTCCTTCGTCGACCAGGAGGTGGCTCGCCTCCTGCGCGATCCGACCCGTCCAGGCGCCGCCGCACAACATCTCCCCGCTGACGTGCGCGCCCAAGAAGAACGGCAAGCTGAGGCTATGCATCGACATGCGCTTCGTCAACTCCTTTGTCCAGGCGCCGGCCTTCAAGCTGGAGGACCTGACCACGCTGGCGCCCCTGCTGCGCGACGGGGACTACATCTCGACGGCGGACCTCTCCGAGGGCTACCATCACCTGCGCATTCACCCCGACGACCAGCAGTTCCTGGCTTCGCCTGGCGGGGCCGCTACTACGTCTACACGGCCCTGCCCTTCGGTTTCATGCGCCCCCCTGGGCGTTTACCAAGTTCCTGAGGCCCCTCTGCGAGTACCTCCGGGGCCCCTCGTGCGGCCTGCGGATGCTCTCCTACATCGACGACTTCATCGTGGCCAGTCGGCCGGCCGAGGCCGATCGCGAGTGGGCGCGCTTCGTGGCCGTGATGGAGCAGGCGGGCATGAACCTCAAGCTGGAGAAGTGCCACGCGCCCGCCCCGCGGCAGCAGTTCCTGGGGTACGAGGTCGAGACCGCTCCCCAGGTGCGCTACTGCGTGCCCGCCGAGAAGCGGCGCACCATCCGGCACGAGATCGCCCGGTTGCTGCGCTGCTCGCGGCCCCACGTGCGCCGGGTGGCCCACGTGGCGGGCCTCTGTCCGTCTCGCGGGCCGTGGCGCCCGCCAAGTTTCTCCTGCGCAACGTCTACCGCGTGGTCGCAGCAGCCCCCAACTGGCACTGCTGCGTGATGCTGGACGAACCGGCCCGGGGAGACCTCCGCTGGTGGCTGGAGGGCCTCGAGGGCTGGAACGGGGCCTGTCCGCTCCCGGCGCCGGCCGATCTGACCTGCGCCACGGACGCCTCGGACATCGGCTGGGGCCTGCTGGCTGGAGCGCAACGAGACAGCCCAGGGCCCTGGACGGGCGTCATGCGCGAGACGCCCATCAACCAGCGCGAGAGCATGGCCGTGCTCAACGCCCTGCGCATCTGGGCCGCGACGCCGACTGGCGGGGCCGCACGGTGCTCTTCCAGGTCGACAACGCGACGACGGTGGCCCACCTCAACGGGTTCGGCCGCCTCAACCAGGCCCTGGACGGGATCGCCCGGGCCATCCACGCCTTGCAGCGCGCCACGGGATCACCCTGCAGGCCGAGCACGTGGCGGGCGTGACGAATACCACGGCGGACCAGCTCGCGGGACTTCGACCGCAGCGACTGGATGCTCCACCCGGCGCTGTTCCGCTCGCTGGACCGGCTCTGGGGCCCGCACTCGATCGACCGCATGGCCACCTTCGCGACGCGCCAGGTGCCCCGCTACGAGAGCCGCCACCGCGATGTGCAGTCCCTGCGCGCCGACACGTTTTCGGCCCGGTGGGAGCCCGGCGAGAACAGCTGGGTCAACCCGCCCTTTCGCAGATCCACCGCGTCCTGCGCCACCTGCAGCACTCCGGGCCCGGCGTGGAGTGCACCCTGCTGGCCCCGGTCTGCCGAGCCAGCCCTGGTGGCTCCCTGCTGGCGCTGACGGTGGACTGGCCCGTGCTCCTGCCGCAGGACCCGCGGGCCTTCCGCCCGGCTGCTTCCGGCCACTCGGAGCCGACGAAGAACCTCAGCTGGCGCGTCTGCGCCTTCAGGATTTCTGGGCCGGAGCGGCCCATTGAGCGCCCAAGGTCGCCAGCTACTTGTCTCGGCTGCTGTAAAGCCCACCACCGAGAAGAGCCTCACCAACCGGCTGCGTGCCCTGGCGCGGTTCTGCGCCCGCCGGGGCATCCCGCTGGTGCCCATGCCCGTGAGCGCGCTGGCCGACTACACCGACGAGGCCACCCGGGCCAGCTGCCGGCCCCGGTCGGCCCTGTCGCTCATCGCCACCGTGGTCAATCTGATTCACGACGCGCTTGGGGTGCCTTCCCGGCGCGGGACCACCTCTACGGACGCCTGCGCAAGGCCATCCGTCTGCGCCGCACCACGCAGCCCGTCCAGAAGGGCTGCCCGTGCCGCCCACCCTGCTGGTGGAGCTCTTCCACCGGTGGGGCCCCAACGAGGCGCTTCCGCTGGAGCGCCTCCGCGCCAAGCTGGTCGCCCTGCTGGCCTTCCTGGCGCTGCTTCGGCCCTCGGACGTGACCCTGCCCACCGTGGCGCAGGTGGCCGTGCCGCCGGCCGCCGATCGCCTTGTCGTCTGCCTGCTGGGCTTCAAGAACGACTACACCGCCCAGGGCGCCTCCGTCACCATCTGGCGCGCCGCCGATGCGCTGCTCGACCCGGTGAGCTGCTACCAGTGCTGGCTCCGCCGCACGCGCGCCATGCGCCCCGACCCGCCCGGACCGTCGCGGGTCGTCATCCAGCTGCGCCGCCCCTACGAGGGCGTCAAGCCGGCCACCATCAGCCACATCCTCAACGAGGTCATCGTCGCCGGCGGGGGCGATCGCTCGCTCCTCTCGGCCCGCGGCTTCCGCCGTGGCGGGGCCAGCTGGGCCATTGCGCGCGAGGTCATGCCCGACAAGATCCTGCACCTGGGCCGCTGGGCTTCGGCCAAAGTGTTTGCGCAGCACTACGTGCAGACGGGCGTCGACAGCAACTTCACCGACCTCATGTTCGTATCTTAGTGGTTTTGTCATCCGTAAACTCATTGATTTTGATTGCATTCCTTTCGAGGTCTGAGTTCTGTGTAGTGTGTGATTTTAGAATAATAGCCGTTGCCATAGTGTGATAATTAATATCATACTAAGATAAAAAAATACTCAAATTATTAAAATTTTGCCTATTTTGTGTTTACTGCCTTCTGGTCCCAATGCTCTTCTGCCTTTTTCACCTTGGATCTGTAATCTTCTTGAGTTTTGGAGGTATCCCAAAAGGCATTGTAAAGATTAAGGTAATTGTCATGGAGTAGAGGCTTTATCACCAATATGTTGTGGTCTGCGGTGACTTTCTCGAATAGTTCTAAGAAATCTGCCTTCTTCATACACGACATATAATCATGGTATATCATGTCTTTCACTGAGTCATTCTTGGTGTAATGGACGAAACAGTAATTGGTGTTCTGCCTTGTTCTTGGTGATATACCTGTTGGTATTTGTGTCGTCAGAATGACTGAGATGTTGTATCTTCTGTGATTGCAAAACAGACTGCCTAAAATATTACTTTGGTGTAACTTGTTGTTGCCATCTAAGATATCGTCAAATATCAATAAGACTGACTTCTTGCCTTTTGTCTTCTCTTGGAACTTGATGAGCTTCTCAATGAATAATGGTGTCTCCTCGTCGTCAAAGCCTCCAAAGCATCTGTCATCTGGAATGTTCCCTAACTCTTTCTGATATCTGTCTTTATTGTCTTGTGCAACTGTAAATAGGTAGATCTTGTCGATCTCACTTCGTATCTGCTTTATAATGGAGAGAACTGATGTCGTTTTGCCACTCTCCTTCATGCCATAGTGTAGTGAAATAAAAGGCTCTTTCTTGTTTTTGAACCTATCTACAATCTCTAATGAACTGAACTTAGGCATTTTGACATTACCTACCTTAACAATGCTTGCATCATCTTCTTTTACTTCAGGTGGTATGAAAACAACTTGCTTCTGCTCAATTTGCTCATCTTCTTCAACTTTTTGCCCTTCATCTTCCACCTTCACTTTCTTCTCCTTCTTCTCCTTCTTCTCCTTCTTCGCCTTAGGAACCTTCTCTTTCTTCTCTTTTGGAGGCGCACATTTATGCTTCTTAAGCCACTTCTCACTCTTATATTCTTTCCCACACTCAGGACACTTATAAACTGTAATGTCCATATCCTTATGGACATTCGAATGAATGGTTTCACCATTCTTTGCCTTAACTGATTCAGACGACATTTTGAATTGTAACTATAATCTATATAGAAAAAATATTTTGTGTGTGAACTGTATTAGTTAACTAATATGTCTGACAGTGTATCTGAATCTGATGAGGATTTACAGTCTTTTGTCTCTTCATCGAGTGAAATATCTATACCTTATGGAGATGAAGATGATGAAAATAGTGTAGATTCTCAAAGTGTCGATGATGACGCATCTAAATCCAATACTGATTCTGATGAGTCTGATGAAGAGTCAAAAGATGAGTCTAAAGATGAGTCTAAGGAAAAATCGTCGGATGAACTGATTGATAATATGGACTTCCTTCTTCGTAAAGACCAACTACACAATGAAATACCTGATGGTAAAATTGTGTTTAAGACAAAGGAACAAGTCGAAACTGAACAAAAACTCATGCAACAGGCTGTAGAAGAATTCGAACAACAACAGGAACAAGCAAAACAAGCACTCAAAGCACGTCCAAGAGCACCTCGTGCAATTCATTTCCCTAAGCCTCCAAAGAAACCTAAGAAGGCAAAGATTTCACTCAAACGTGAAAACGACATCAATGAGCTGCTCGTACTGACTAATCAACTCGGTATGGACCAAGAAAAATACAATGTGGCATTCTTCGCTGCAATGTCTGATGATGAACTGATGCAATTCAAAATTGACCTCTTTAAAGTTGTTGATGCAAAAATGGATGAATCCTTTCACAGTAGCAAACATGTAACTGAAATGCTGCTTAAGACTGCTGATATAACTGAAAAGATAATGCCTAAATACCTTCATGGTTATCGTGACTCATTGGAATGTTCTCAAGAGGAGATTCAAAAATGCCTCGATGAAATGATTAAGAATGGTGATATGGAAGGCTTATTAAAGTCTAAGATGATGCAACCTAAGTATCAATTGATGATGATTCTCGGTGGAAACTTACTCGGACAAGTCAGTTCTAATATGAAAGCCGCTAAGTCTGTTGTCGTTAAAGCAAAAGAAACCCTCGACACTGTCCAAAAAAACTCACCCGTGTCGCAAACTGTATTACCACGTTCGGCTACATCGGAATCGGATGTCTTCTTCTAATCACAACTAAGTATGTCTTCTTCTCCTAATTCTTATTTGTCCTTAATTTTTTTATCCATGAATAGTATTGAATCATTCATGGCTTCTGACACTAAATCTGCAATCGACCTAAAAGACATCACCATCAAATCAATCAGTGGTGTCTCATTGTATTGGCTTATCACAAAAACTCTGTCACTGCGGAGTGATTATGCTGACTATCTAAATGTCGGGCTGGCTGGAGCTGGTGGACTTACAATTGTGGCTCCTATTCTACAAAATCTCCTCGATGGAAGAGACCTGATGGCTGGATTATCATTCGACTCAACCATGCTAAAGAATGCTCTCGTTGATGGTGGCATGTCAATGGCTGTGTATCTGGCTCTTCGTTTTGCATTCGGTTCAAAACTTGATGTGAGTCTGCTCAATCGTTATGTAGGTGTAATTTGCTCTGTAATTGGCGGTGACATGATTCGTCCTTACATCCTCTCTAAGCTATAAACTTATCGTCAATCAACACCTTAATCTTTTCATGTTTTTGTATTTTTCTATTGCGGTTATATAGATGGAACCACAAAAGAAAGTCATCTTTACTGATAGAATCTCTCTCGCTAACACTTTTGGTTACGATAGAGTAGCTGTCGAAACTCAGAATGAAAATCCTCTCGAACTTAGATGTGATGCTGTTCTAAAGAAGGATGTGACTATTGATGGAGAAACTGTGTTAGGAAACAATCTTACAATCAATGGTGGAACTCATACAGTCAATGGTGAAACTACATTTAATGGACTCGTCAAATTCAATAGTGATGTCATTTTGCCTTCTGCACCTATTCCTGACATGTCAATTGGACAACTGTCTAATGTGGATGTGTCAACTGGACTTGTCGATAAACAAATACTGCTTTATGACGCTACTTCACAATGCTGGAAGAATTCTGCTGCAAATGAATCAACCACTGCTAAATACAATACCATCACAGAAATGTCTGCCGGTAATGGCACTTCAGTTAATAATGTTCTTCTGGCTTCTGGAAAAATCACCGCAACTAATGCACAAATCACCTCTTTTACCACCGCTGGATTGGTTCATTGTGACGCCTCTGGAAATATGTCATCATCAACTTTGATAAATTCTGATATTACTGATGGCACAATTAATGATTCTAAACTTAACACTATTAGCACCGCTGGAAAAATAGCTAACTCTGCTACAACTGCTACTGATGCAAGTTCTGCCTCCACTATTGTTCTTAGAAATGCAAGTGGTGACACTAAAGTAAACAATCTCTCTGCAAACACTGTATTAGCAAACTCTGTCAAATCAGTGACTTCTGGAAACTTAGACATTCAATCAAATGGTAATGTAAACATTGATATTGATAATGACAATAATGAAACGGGCAAAAACTTCACTGTAACTACAAACAATGGCGCCTCTACATTGTTCCAAGTGAATGATGCTGGAAAAATTATCATTCCTACAATGGCTTCTGCTAATATAGTTCATTCCACTGCAACTGGTGAATTGGCTGTATCTAAAATCATATCGACTGATATCGTTGATGGAGCTGTGACTGATGCAAAATAGCCTCTTTATCTATTCCTAATGCGCCTTCAACAATTGTGCAACGTGATGCTAATAGCAAAATATACTGTGCTACTGTGGTAGCTGATAAAGTGGCTCCTACTGGTGCAACATTGAGTGTTCCTGCTGCTATCTCATGCAATTCTATCACTTCTGGTGCTGTTCTATGCACTGGAACTCTAAAGACTACAATAACAGATGCTCCAATCCTCGGAACTGACTCATCTGGATATGTTGTAACTGGTGCTTTTCCACTCGCTGTAACGGCTAATTCAATAACAACTACTGGTGGCAACTTAATCATAAACAATCCAATAGCTGTTGACAACATAATTCCTCTTAATACTTCTCTCAAAATAGGTAACTTCACAGTAAATTCCACTGACACCACATTCGAAAATGCTGATAACACTACCTTCACTATTAAGTCAAAAGGCAACATAAAATACAATAGTGATTACAATGCTAATGACACTTCTCCAAATCATACATTCACTATTGGCGCAACTGACATGCTTTCTATATATTCCAATAAAGTTAAGACTGCATTTCCATTTGAATGTCCATTTATTGGCTCAAACACTGGCTCTCTCAAAATATCAATGTATCCTTATGGTAACACAAACTGGGGCATTTATCAAGCAAGCTCTGGTGCAAATGCTGACTTCTCTGGTACTGGTTCTGCATGCGCCGGCTTTGATATGAACAATGCAATTCGATTCCGTGTCTATGACAGTTCTTCAACTGGAATAATCTTCGAAAACTCAAACAATGTATGCAACTTCTCTGCAAATGCTAACACTGGTACTTTCTGGACTCGTGGACTGCTGACGGCTGGTGGAAATTTGGCAAGCCCTAAAATCAGTTCACCTGCTTCTTCCGCAAATCTCGGGCTTAGAATTGGTTTCAATGGAACTGTTGATAACGCCTGGGGCGCTTACATGTCTGCAACCACTTCATTTGACAATTCAACTGCATGCGTTGGAAATGATTTCTCTGGTCAAGCACTTCGACTTCGTGCATATAACAATGCTAACTGCGGTATGATATTCGAAAATAGTGACAATGTCATGAACCTCTCATGCAATGCAAACAGTGGTAATCTTTGGCTACGTGGCATGGCAACACTGAATGGTGGCTTAAAACTACCTAACAACACCTCCGGATATCTATATAGTGATGCAAATGGTAATATCACCGCAACTACTGTAACTTCCACTTCTGCTCAGTCTCTCGCTGCTAATAGTGGCTCTTCCACTAATATCTCATCGAATAATAATCTTATTAACATTTCTGGTGATACTACAAGTTCATACTTTAATGCAAATAACGCTAACTTTGGAGTTGTTTTTAATGTTGGAGGGGCTAATGTGATTAACTTTGGTAAGACTCGTGTGACTTCACCTGTCATATTAGCTACTGCTCAATCAACTGGTGATTCTCTGCAAATGTACATCGATACTACTGGAAAAATACATGTTCCTACATCCTCAATTCGATACAAGGAAAACGTAATGGATATGGCTGATACGTCATATTTATATAAGTTACGTCCCGTCAATTTCAATTACAAGGCTGATGAGAAAAAGGTCAAATGCTATGGTCTAATAGCTGAAGAATGTGTTGATGTATGTCCTGATTTAGTATATTACAAGGATGGCGCTGTTGAAGGTATTCGACAAGATCGTTTGCCTTTCATGATGCTCAATGAGATGAAAAAACTAAAGGCACATTGTGATTCACTCACTGATGAAAACATGTCATTAAAAGCTCAAATAGAAACACTTAAAACTGCTGTAGCGGAAATCAGACAGATGATTTCTGTTACGTTCGAAACTACTCAACCT
This sequence comes from Paratrimastix pyriformis, assembly GCA_027972325.1. Lineage (NCBI taxonomy): Eukaryota > Preaxostyla > Paratrimastigidae > Paratrimastix > Paratrimastix pyriformis. The sequence continues at coordinate 17,694 of JAPMOS010000104.1, forward strand.
TCTTCAATTGATAATGGTAAAATGGCATTCTATCTCGCTGATGACTCAACACTGAAGGCTACATGGAAGATAAACAATGTACGACAAGCTACCAATATTTAAGCAAAAAGAGACTTTGAATTGTCTGCTTTCTTCTTCCCTTCTTTCACTATAAGTAGCTGTTTGCATGAGGCTGAGATTCCATAATGCTGCTTATCATCAACCCATACTTTAAGTTGGACTATCATTTTAACTGTGCTCCCTGGATTGACGGCTTTCCGTAAATCCTCGTTTGTTTGTATTGTTGTGTCCTGTTTTACCTCACCATCTTCATCTTTTCGGAAGACACTCGGATACAGTGTATCTGCATATCCAACTGCTACTTTATAGTAGCTCGGAAACTTGTCATTATCACTCGTCTTGGCAAATGATTTGTATTGAAATTCATCTGGTTTGCCTTCTTCAAAAGTACCATTCACAATGCTTTCCACATTGTTTTGACAGTACTTCTCGAGCTTGTCTATCATCTTCTTAAAGTCATCGCCTACATTCTCAACTGGTAACCTGATGGTTTTAGTGTTCTCGTAAAAGTTCACTCCATAAGGTCCTAAGTCGATTTGTGGCGTCTGAACTAATAGGTTACTACCATTATGTTCAATGTGACACATCTTCATTGTCTTCTCTTGCTTCCTGGATGATTCAGATAATGCTTCAATTGACAGCTTCTTAACTGTGAAATCGTTCGGAATGATCACAACTGGCATATCAGACTCAACAGATTGCTTGCTTGACATTAGTGGTTATTATATACTAACTATAGATAATAATTTTTCTTAAAATACCTTTACTGATTTGGTGATTATAATGAGTGCGCATTCTGATGAGATATTCCTCATTATATCATCAGTTGCTCATTGAATTATCATCTTAAAACACTCAGAGCTCAAATGATGAAACGCTGTTTTTTATCTCTTTGAAATAGAAGGTAAATCTGATTGATTTCTCTTTCAATTCATGTCAAAGCTGAGTAAATTTTCGCTTTAAAGGGCTCGGTGCTGAAATCAAATTTCATATTGTTTTATCATTTTGTCATACTTTTCCATTTTCTTAGAATCAATTATTTGAGCTGATTCAATCAAAAAGAATGCATCATTTACTTAAGATTGATGCATTATTTAATGATCACTTTTGAAAAGCACTTTTGTCACAATTTTATTTTGAATGAAGAGATAAGCTGTTTCTGATTGAATTCTCTTTCGTTTGATGCTTAAGATGATTGAATTGTTTGATTTGACAAAAATGGCAAAATAATTTCTGGGACAAAAAATGGAAAAAAATTGAAAATGCATGGAGAATTCGCTTTTTGCCTCTAATTTCGTTTGTAGCTCGAATGAATTGATGCTTAAATCATTCCAAGCTGATTAAAATAAAATGCTCGTTTTACTTAAAAAACATTGAGAAAAAAGATTTTGCTCTGAAGAAATCGATTTTTGCCTCAAATAACGTTTGTAGCTCGAGAAAATTAATGCTTAAATCATTCAAAGCTGATAAAATAAAATGCTCCTTTTCGATAAAAAATAATGAGAAAAAAAGATTTTGTTCTGAAGAAATCGATTTTTGCCTCAAATAACAACGCAAGCGTGAAAAATTGTGTGTGAAAATCGATTGTCTCAGAACTCTCCTTTTATAACTACTCACAGATACTGACAGTTTATTGTTTAGTGAGATGTAAGATTGGCTTGAAAAATCTTTGATACTCAATTATCTCAGGTGAAAAGGACTTTTAGCGAAAAAACATTGGATGAAGAAGGAAGCCAAATCATAGAGTTCTGTGGATTACGTCTAGAGATGTATTCATATGTCATAGAAGCGATGATGCATGAAAGAAGTCAAAGGTTGAACATGTCACAATTGAAACGAAACAGAATGATTGATTGATGAGAGAGATTGATGATGAAAAGAATGAAGGAGAAAAAGAATGATGCTGAGATTTCAAGTCAGGTTGAAGTCTCATTGTTGCTGATTCAATATGCAGTATCACTGAACAAGACTGTAGTGTATACTTATGGTTAGGTATTATGCATTAATGATATCAAATGGGGTTGCACCATCCGTTGCATTATGCAATCAAGATTGCATAATCGAATGGATGGTTGCACCATCCGTTGCATTATGCAATCAAGATTGCATAATCGAATGGATGGTTGCACCATCCGTTGCATTACCGGATTAAAATGGAGCAATCGAGATGAAATTTTATCAGCGTTCATTATTATGGAACCATATCAACAGTCAACATTTGACAAGATGAATGCTAAACTGACATCAATTGAACGCTCAATGAAAGACATAACCAACCTATTAGAAGCATTGTTAGAAGAAACTGTAGTGTATGGAGAGTTACAGAAACAGGGCAGAGAGCAAAGCAGAATTCATTATAATTTGGAAGCACCAACTGAAAATCAAAAATGAAAGTGACTTAAATACAGTTGAAATATTATCTAATACTATAGTATAGTAAAATGAAATACTACATATATAAGATAGTCAACACTGTTGAGCCGAATGAATTGTATATAGGTTCAACAAAGAACATCCGTTCGAGATGGGCAGTGCATAAAACGCATGTCAAGAGTGGATGTACACATCTGCTTTACAGCAGAATGAGAGAAGTAGGTATTGACAAGTTTACCATTGAAGAAATAGAAGCCATTTGTGATTGTGAGAACATTAAAGAGATAGAAGAGAAATACATCAAAGAATATACAGAAAAGGGTTTCAAGATGCTTAATATGATTAAAGCATGTCGCACTGAAGATGAGCGCAAAGAATACCAACAGGAGAAATACAAGAAGACCTTTTGCAAGGATTTGTCGAACTACAAGCCGAGAGAATACAAGAAGAAGGAGAAATATGTGAAAGGAGCAAGGACTCAAGTAATAGTGACAAATAAGACAGATGGTACGAAAACAATATACAAGTCACTATATGCATGTAGTGTAGCATTGAAATTGAATCCAAATCAGGTTAAACAAAGATGTGAAAGTAGTTTTACATTTGATGACCTCGTATTTGAGTATGGAGAGTCAAAGAAACTCTTACCACCACAACTCAGGAAGACATTGAACAGTTTGCAGTCATCAATTACCTACTTAGGCATTTCAGCTAAGACTAACAAAGAGCAATACAAGCAAATGCTTTTTGATAAGATAAAAAACCATAAGAAGATACAGAAGGAAGATAAGGATGCACTTTATGAGTACCTCATTGATTTCTAAGTTGTTTTGAGTTTTGTTTTGAATTGAATTAATATAATCTATTGTTATATTAATCATGAAGGAAATGGATGAGAAAGCAGAGAGAAAACGTCTGATGCAATTGTCATTAGACTTATACAGACAGGAAGTTGAGAAGGAACCAAAGAACCAGAATGGAAGTGTTGTGATAAACCAGATGCAGTTACGACACCAGAAGGTTTGAATGTCTGTCAGAACTGTGGATGTGTATTAGAGACACCATTTGTATGTAATTTTCAGGAAGAGCGAGCAGCACGTAATAAGTCACATTATGTGCCATATAAACCATCGAATTATTTCAACCAGGTGTTTAGCAAGATGGTACATTATCAAATAGCGCCGTCAGTCAGAGAAAGCATGAAGAGACAGTTTGCAAAGATAAAAGACAGGTTAGCCATCAGTAAGTATAGAATGAATTACAAGTTCATCATATACAAATTATTACAGGCTAATGGTATTGAAGATAAGAAGTTATACAAAAGAATTTGTGTCAATCGAGAGTTCATAAAGAAGTATGAGAAGAAGTGGAATGAGCTTAAATTAGGCTCGAGCTTAAGCAGTAAGTGATTTCATCGACATAAGATTTGACACTTGACGAAGCAATGTGCTTTTATCGAGGACTTTTGTATTAGTGATGATGCCGGAAATAGATGTAGCGATGTTAGATACAGTTTCAGATGCATCAGGAAGCATTAAACTGAGTTCATACTTATTGGTTGACACGACAGTCTTATCATTCTTTACGACATACAGCTCGAAGTATCTGATGAACTTATAGATAACCGTGCCACCGGGCGCGCCGCTCCTCCCATCTCCTCGCTCTCTGGCCGCCCCGGGCATCCCCCTGGCCGTCCCGGGCTTCCCCCTGGCCGCCCCGGGCATCCCGATGGCTGCACCCTTCCCCCAGGCCGTCCCCTCCCGCCCCAGCCGCCCCCGCCGCCCGGCCACCCAGCCAGCACTTCCCCCACAGACGTTCCTTGTTCCCCCTGGCTCCCTGATCTCATGCGGTGGTGGCCAGTGCTTTCGTCTCCCGGTCTACTAAGGCGGCCCCAATCGCGGGTGCCCCGCTGCCAACCCGGCCACCCCAGCGGACCTCCGCGTGGCGGCCCGCTGTCTTCCTCCCCCCCAGCCGCTTGCCGGAGCCAGCCCCCACCCCGCGACACCCCGGTCCGCCACCCCTCCGACGTCTGCAACACCGGCCGCAGAGCTCCCCGCGAGTGCCCCCCCCTCTGGCCCCCCGGAACTCCCACCACCTCCGGCGCCACCGGCGGCCTGGACGCCCACCAGGATCACTGGCACGCCCCCTGTTCTCTACTTCCTGGCCAATCGCCACCGACATCTGTACATCGGCTCCACCACCCACCTGACCCGGCGCTTCTGCCAGCACAACGGATGGTGGGCCGGAGGCGCACTGCAGACTTCCCGCGGCCGACCGTGGCGACTTGTCGCTGCCTGTTGGGGCCTCTCCCTGGAGCGGACGCGCCGGCTGGAGGATCTCCTCCACCGCCCCAACGGGGACTGCCACTTCAGGAAGCCCGTCACCATCTCCGCCGCGGTCTCCGCCCTTTGCACCCTCCTCACCCCCCAACTCGGCCACAACGTCCACCTCCACCTCATCTCCCCTGTCCGCTGCGGCATGGCCACGGCCACGGTGGCCGTGTCCGTCACCCGAGGCCCCCTCCTCCACAGCTTCCCCGACTCGCCCCTCGCGGCCCCCGCCAGTCAGCCGCCGTCGCCACCGCCGGGAGAGGCCGATGAGCCGCCTGATCCTCCTCGCCGGGCCCGGGGATCGGAGCCCGGTCGCCCCAGCCGCTCTCCGAGGCCGAACAGGATGCACTGCGGGGCGCAGCGGGGCTGGCGGATCCCGAGGCCATCCTCGCGACACTGGTCTCGGCCCTCGCCCGACGGACGCCCGCCCGCACCGCGCCACCACCCAAGCGGGCCAAACCACAGGTGGCTCCAGGACCCTCCGCGTCGCCCTCCGGCGGACCCACAGGATTGCCGCCCTGCTCCGTGCCCAGGGGCTCTCAGTGCGCCGCCCTGGAATGCCCCGGCCCGCCTCCTATCGGGATGGAGGAGCGCCCGGGCGGCCCTGGCCGCCGCTCGAGTCCGGGCCCGGAAGGCCGCCGAGAAGTCGAAGGCCCGCCGGCAGCTGGCCTTGTTTTTCGGCAACCGCCGCAGGTTCTTCGCCTCGCTCTCCTCGGCCGAGGATGGCCGGCCCTCATGCCCGATCGCCTGGGAACAGATCAGCGAGCACCACCGACGAGAGGCCGCCTCTCGAGGCGGCCCGGGCCCCGACGCGGACATCCCTGGGCTGCCCTAGCCGCCTCGGTCCCGGCCCTGACAGCAGCCGAGGTCGCCGCCCTGGAGGACGACATCAGCATGGACGAAGTGCGGGGCCAGGTCGCCCACGCGGCCCCGCACACTGCTCCGGGCGCAGACGGCGTGGGGATCGACGCCGTCAAGAGCCTTTCGAAGGAGGAGGCCTTCGCGGGCGCCCTCTTGGCCCTGTACCGCGCCTGCTGGCGGTCGAAGACCACCCCCGCCCGGTGGCGCACCTCGGAGGCGGTGCTTCTCCCCAAGAAGGGCAAGCCACCGGGGGAGATCAGCTCCTGGCGGCACATTGCGCTCTGCGACGTCCTGGCCAAGATCTATGGGGCAATCCTCGGCCAACGACTGACGGTGCTGCTCGGCCACCGCGGCCGCCTCGCGGCCTCGCAACATGGCTTTTGCCCAGGGCTTGGGCCCTTGCTCCACGTGTCGACCCTCCTGGCCACGCTGGAAAGCCGCAATCGGGCAAAGGCGCCGCTCAGGGTGGCGTTCATTGACCTGCGGAATGCCTTCGGCAGCGTGGAGCGGTGGGTCATCCGGAAAGGCCTCGAGCTTGCCCGCATCCCTGAACACCTGCTGGCCGTGATCATGGAGATGCATCAGGGACTCCGGATGACCTGGCGCCTCCGGCCGGACGACGCCGAGGGCATCGCCCTGGACCGAGGCGTCCGACAAGGCGATTCGCTCTCACCAATCATATTTCTGCTGGCGGTCGACCCACTCCTTCGTTGGCTGGCGATGGCCGACCCAGCCCTGGGGGACCTCGGCGCGGGGCTGGTCGAGGATCCCACGACCGCGGCAACAACCCAGGCATTTGCCGACGACATCGCACTCCTCGCGCCCAGCGACGCCGCCCTTGCCGTCCTCTGCCACCGGGTCGACGCCTTCCTGGCTTGGGCACGCCAGTCGACCAACACCGACAAGTGCGCCCTGCTGGCAGTCGAAGGGGGTCAGCCGCACACCAGCGCCCGGGCACTCCTCCAAGGGAAGGCCATCCCAACACTGGGCTCCGCGGGGCCAGCGGATCCTACACCTACCTGGGCTACGACATCTCCCCGAGGGCCTCGCCGCCACGCACCTGCCGCGGGTGCTGGCCAACTGGGACAAGAGGCTGGCCCTGATCCACGGCTGCGCCCTACCCCCGCTGGCAAAGGTGGAGGCCACAAAGCAATGGGCCCTTCCGTCTTTGGTGTACGGCCTTACCGCCGCGTGCCCGTCGGCCGACCTGTGCGCCAAGCTCGAAGACACCCTGGCTCGCTATGCGGCGGCCTGGTTCACGGGCCGCCCCTGGGGACCGACAAGAAGTTCCTCCCCGGCGTCCCGCGGGCCTTCCTGTTCCTGCCCGGCCAGGGCCCCGGCCTCCCGCGCATCGAAGCCACCCTGCGTCAGGCCCACCTGGGCCTGGTGGCCCGCTCCTCAACCCCCGCCAGGTGGCCACTTCCTCGACCAATGGGCCCGCCCCACGCCTTCGCCCGCGTCCTGGTGGCCGCCGCCCGCCCCTCACTCCCCAGCCCGCCGCCGCGCCGCCGCAGGTCCTGCGCCACGGAGATCGCCGTCCCTGAGGCCCTGTGGCAATGGCTGGCGCACGACCAGGCCCGGCACGCCTACAGCCTCGTCCCCAACTCCCGGCGGCCAGGCTGGCTCCTCCGGAACCAGCTCGTCCGGGGGCCCACGTCTTCCCGCAGGGGGCCGGCCACCGCGACCGCCGGAAGGAGCTCCGCCTGATGGGTCTCGCGGAGCTGCTGCCCACCTTGCCGGCGGACTCGATACAGGTTTTCACGGACGGCTCCTTCGAGGTCGGACCCGAGGGGCTCCTGAGGGGGCGCGGCCGCCGTCCTGATCCACCCCGACGGCAGAGCGGTGGCGCTCCGCCGCACGCTCCTGTGGCCCACCAGCAACGCACAGGCCGAGGTGGAGGCCATCCGCCTGGCCGCCGAGCTGCTCAGCAGGGAGCGGGTGTCACCGAGCCGAGCCATCCTGCTCCTCTCCGACAGCTCATACGCCCTCGGCGCCCTTTGCCGGTCCTGTGGCCTGTCTCAGTGCCAGCAGACCGTCCTCCGGATCCGCGACGAGCTGCTCTCTCGCTGGCCGCGCCTCCTCTGTCACCACGTCCCATCACACGCCGACGTCGCCGTCCCCATGCCCCCAACTGTGGGGGAACCTGCAAGCTGACCGCCTGGCGGGGAGGCCGCGGCGGCAGACCCGCCGCCCCCGCCACCAACCCCGGAAGCCTGCCGCCCCGCAACAGATCGGCCTCACCTGCCCAGCCCCGCTCCGGTTCCGGCCATCAGGACCGGTGGATGCGCCCTGCCGTTCCCTGCTCGACCGTTCACCACCGCCGCGGCCCGGGGTTCTGCCTTGCCCTCCAATGTGAGGAAGACAGCCGCGAGTGGCTACAGCGCCGGAGCATGGCCTCATCGGGGTGACCCTCGACACACTCGAGCAGAAGCTGGCCTCGGCGGCCTGGCGGCAGCTCGCGGCCCCCGCCTGGAAGGTGCGCCGCCTCGTCTGGCTGCTCTTTGGCACGTTCCCCACCCTGGCAACCATCCGCGCCCTCTACGCGGGCCAAGGGGGCGCTGCCTGGACCACACCCTGCCCGCTCTGCCACGGGGCCCCAGAGACCATGGCCCACCTGCTGTCGGCCTGCGGCAGGTTCCACCACTACTACACGGCCAGGCACGACCGTGCCGTCCGCCGCCTGTGGGCCTGGTTCGGCGGCCAGGACGCCTGGGTGATCCGGCACTACCTGGGCGTCTCGGCAACCAACCGTCAGCCGGCCCTCCCGCAACCCCTGCTGGATGAGATCCCAGCGGCCTTCCGAGACCTGCACCCGGACCTGGTCCTGCAGTCTCGGGCCCCCGACGGCGCCTGGTGGCTCGTGGACGTGGCCATCACAGGGGGCGACAGCCAGGGTTGGCCCGCCCTGGCAGCGGGAAAAGCCACCCACTACGCCGAGCTTTGTCGGTCGATCTCGAAAGCCACCGGGCAACCCTGTCGCGTGGTCCCGGTCGTCCTCTCGGCGCGGGGAGTCGTCCCTCGGGCCACGCTGCAGGCCCTCTCTCGGACCACCCCGGCCTCCCCGCCTGAGATCCGGCTGGGCCTCCAGAAGTGCCTCTCCTCCCTCGCCACCCTGCTCGTGCGCGACGCCCTGGCCCTGATGACCATGCGGAACAGGGCGGCTGCCGACGAGCCGCACCCCTGACACAAGGCACCCCACCTCCCCGCCGCCCCCTATCACCCACCCACTGGGGCTCCGCTCGCCGCGGCTGCCCCGGCCGAGGAGGACCCAACACGAGGTCATTAGGCCCAGGGCCCCCATCGGAACGTGTAACGCGCGACGCGAAGGCGGGAGTAAAGTTTCTCTTCGCCTGCGTCCTCGCAAATACACAGCATGTCTCTCTCTGTTGTTGTATTTCACATTCATCACACAGATGTCGATAATGTTGTTTGCTTTGATTGCTTGTAGTATTAAATCGTAGGTGATGCCATTATACTTATCATTTTGATATACGACGCTCCACATTTTGATAAAGCCGAGCCATTCATTTTCGAAATTTTGCATTCGTTCAGTCACCTTTTTCTTTAGGATACCCCAGCATGAATTGACAGATGATTCATACTTGTTGATGTAACGTTTCATCTTTTGTATCTCATCGACGAGTCCACTATTTTGTGATACATCACACACGACAGATTCAACGAGCAGCTTATCGAGTTTGTATTTAAACACCTCCTCAATGAATCCACCGAGTTCAGCCATGGAATCCACATCGTCATCGAACTGTAAGTCGCGCCCGGAATTGTTCAGAAGAGGGTAAATCCATTTCATGTAACGCTCAAATGATTGGAAAATGACAGGTTGTTTGAACACATCAGATAACTCATACCATTCTTTCTTAATGAACACAGTTTGTCCACTGTCGAATCTTATCTTCACAACATTCTGTGCTAAGCTTTCATCTTGCAATGAAGGGTTGCACCCTTCGTTCGAACGCACACAATCTTGTGTGCATTGCTTAGCAATAGCATCATCATAAGGCGTTAGAATCACTTTGTTAGGGTGATGTAGTTCTTGAAGAGTATCATTTAGTTGATTTTCATTCACAGTTTCAACTGTTCTGTGCATGGTTGTTCATATGATATGGCTATAAATTTATCTTTGTTTTCCTTTCTTTCGTTTTGCTTCAGCTTCCTTAGCTTTACGAGTCGCTTCTTCTTCGATGGCTTTTTATTAGCAGCCTCTTCCTTGGCTCGTTCCTGTGCCTCTTTTTCGTTTTGGAACCACTCGTCCTCGGCACGTTTTCGAGCAGACTCTTCTTCAGCCTTTTTTCGTGCAGCCTCCTCAGCCGCAGCTTTTCGTGCAGCATCCTCAGCCTGTCCCTTAGCAACCAATTCCTCGGCACGTTTATACGCAGCTTCATCCTCAGCTCGTTTCTGTGCAGCTTCATCCTCAGCTCGTTTCTGTGCAGCCTCATCTTCAGCTCGCATTTTGATATACTCTTCTTCAGCACGTTTCCTTTCAGCTTCCTCAGCTCGTTTCTGTGCGAGTGCAGCTCGTTGTACACCAATAAGGTTTTGCAATGACTTATTGTTATACCCCTTCCGTATGTAATTTTTGTACCCAGTTTGTTCATCTTCTTCATCTTAAGAACGACATCATTTCCTTTAGGTATTGTATCTTTCCATTTCAATAAGATTCTGCCCTCACCACACCATTCCTCGAGTAATTCAGGGGTCACATCAGACGCATCGAATTTTTGTAAACGGCATGTGCATTACCATGTATAGGATTAGTAAAAAATGGAATTTTTATTTTTTTGCCCAGTTTCTGTAGTTCTTCGGTTTTAATCCTATAGTATTCATTCTTAGGGACTCTAAAACTGTAAGCTTTTGGTGTTCCGGTCCTATTATAATAGTCATAAGGATACATAGGTCCGCTCAATAATATTTCATGACGAATAATTCCTTCCATTGTCTTGTCTCTCATATAACCAAAATACATGTCTTCAGGTGATTCACCACCAAATGCCTTAACCAATTCCGTTTGAATTTCTTCCGGAGGCAACTCATCCCCAGCGGGTGCAGGTTTAGGTTCAGCAGGTGCTTCTAAGTCATCACCAGGTGCTTCTAAGTCCTCACCGGCTAAGTCGGCATCCTCATCAATGAGGACTTCTACGCTCTTTTCATCACCTTCTTCTCCCTCCTCATCACCTTCTTCTTCCTCATCATCACCTTCTTCTTCCTCATCATCACCTTCTTCTTCCTCATCATCACCTTCTTCTTCCTCATCATCACCTTTTTTCCCTCATCATCACCTTCTTCTTCACCTCCGCTTCCGGGCTCGGAACCAGAGTCAGAATCAGATTCTTCTTCAGTGAACATTGCATCGAGTGTTCCCTTTTGAGGTTCGTTGACAGGTTGTTGGTTATGTTGTTTTTGGTTGTGATATAGCATGATTGTTAAGGCTAATGCAACCTTTTGATTGCGTGTAAGGTGATCCATCATAATATGATACATGCATAAATTCTTCAATTGTTTTGTTTGTTCATATAGATAAAACCACCAACCACTAAGACAGCAGCAATAGCAATCAATGCAGTAGTGTTATCGGCAGTTTGTCCAATGTCGTGCTCTTCTTCATCTTTTGTGTGTTGATCCACTTCAGAATATATTTCAGCTAATGAATCATAAACTTGTTTGTTATATAGTTGATTGGTAGCAGTTAAGTCAACATCTTCGAGACTTGATGAAGGAACAAAGGCATCGTTGATGACTTGGAAGGAATTGACAACGTCGAAGGAGTTTCTTATGTTTTGCATCTGTTGGTTGACACGATTGACATCAACCACGTTCTTTAGCTTCTTAATCATGTCGAGCACGTTAAAGTTAGCGGTAAAGATACCACCTTGGTTTTGCTTTTCTGATATCTTGTTCAGGATGTCGTTGAATGCAGATGTGGCAGATGTTGATTCCAATATCATTTTGGCTATGATTTGGTTCTTTATGTCATTGGCAAAAGAAATCTTCACGTTTTTGATGTGAGCTATGTTACGAAAGATGATTTCATTCTTTGCATTAAGAACCACATTGACTTGTTGCATTATGATGTTGGTTTCATTGACAGACAGATAGTTCAACAGGTCTTGCCTAATCGAATTATAACTAATGTTTCCTCCCATGTTGTATACAGTACTCATCGAAAATTTCACCTTGTATAGCATTAAGAATGATTCAGTGGAATTCATTGGGAAATGAAGAGCGTAGCCCTTCATTCGAATGCGCAGAGAACTCTGCGCTTTGCAGCGAAAGTAAGTTCATCAATGCTTTTCAACAGAACAATGTCAGTTACGTCAGGTTGACGTTGAAAATGGACTTTATATCAAAACGTCGATATGACAATCTGATGAAGGTGGAAGGTGAAGACAGAAAGCGTGAGTTAAAGACATTATATGCTAAGTTACGTGTTGAAATGCCGTTACGTGGAGGTAGTAAGACGAGAGCCTTTTACAGTGATTTCACGGTGCCACAGGCATTAACTTTTGCGCATTCCAACAACTTTGACTTTGATTCATACACAGAGTTTTTTCCGGCAATAGCAAAATCCACCACTGAGGCACAGTTCCAAAAGTGTGTAAACTGTTCGAAGATTGAGTCATGTGCTAAGAATTGGGACTGTCTGAAAGACATTGAAGATTCAGCCCCTAAAGAGTTATCTGAATGTGAAAAAGGGGTTCAAAACATTATCAAAATGAATGAATCATACCTAAAACAGATGGATGACTATTATGCTAAGTTTGATAAATGGAAAGATGAATACGACAAATGGTATTTTATGAATGATTCGATTCAATACATCCATGCAACAATCACGGGCTTATGGAATATTGATTCAATTGCCTTCAGCCTGATGACTGATAAGGACAAATACATTGCATCAACTATAAAGCAGAATGGACTCGATTTATCAAACCTTAATGTCCAATCATGTGAATGGAGTGAGTTAAACCGTCAGAACAAAACGGGTGAATTCATGATGACCTTTTATTATAAGCCTGAGTACTTATCACAACGAATAGCACAGATTAATGTAAATAAGCCTGAGATGCCATCAAAACCGCAATGGGGTGACTTAGTTTGTGTTGATTGTCGTAATATAATAGATTGGAAGAATGTAGGCACATTAACAAATGTCCAAATACAACAACTTAATGAATGTGTTGTAAATGCAGAGAAGGAAAAAGAAGATGATAAAAGCCCGACACTCCTGACGAGCCAATTCCTCCTGATGTAACGCCACCTCCAAGGCAACCTGAAGAGCCAAAAGAACCTGATGAACCATTAACTCCAATTCATCATGATGAAAAAGAAACAACAAACTATATCCCTTACATGCTATTTGGTGCAGGTGTTTTGCACTTACGAGAATTCTATGAATTTAGGCATGAGTGACTACTGGTGCTACTGTAATTTTGTCAGTTTTGACTTTTATTGCTTCAAGGAGACCTTGTAATGCACCCATCTGAGATGTGTCCTGTTGCGGTGCAAATATGTTCCGTTGGTTAGACATGAAGAACTTATAAATATTGCTATCTGGTTTAATATTTTTATTCGCCGTGTCGATCAATACAGCCAAATCTTGCATTGATTTACGCAATCCCTCAACTATAGGGCTTGTGTGTCCATATTTTGCCACAAACTCTGGAAGTTCTTTCTGATACTGCTTGTATTTTGTGACTAATGCGGTGTAAGTGATTGCATCATTGTCAGTCTGCTGAACTGCATAAAATGGTTGCGTAATTGTCAGACGTTCATCATATATCTTCTTTGCCATATCGAAATCTGCTCTATCAATAGGCACCTTCTCAAATACGTCGACATCCTTCCGAACCAATCCATATACAGTATTTGATTCATCATGACTTTTCGAGTACTCATGTTTTACTCTCACTCCATCTTTAATGTCACCTAAGAATATTGCCCAACAACTGTCATCCTTACGGTAGAACCTAAAGTTGCCGAGTTCAAAATCAACTCCGGCTTTTATTTCCGGCTGAGTCATGAATGTCTTTTGCATGCTGGTGAACTCTTTCTCTGGTATCTTTCCATTTCTCTTATCAATCATATCGAGCACCTTACCCATGGTAGCCTCAAATGATTCACCTTGAGAATGACGTGCTCCTTTATGACTTTTCCTCGTTCCTTTGGTTGCCCTCTTCTTTGTTTTGCTAACGGTGTCTGAATACGGATTTGCAGGCATTTTTTCTGACATTGGTTACTAATACAATTGATGGAGAAAAATTTATCGACTAAATATACTGGATCACAATGGATGAAAACAATATTCGTGTCAATGCCGGAGCTGTTCTAACAGTTGGTTCAATCGTGAAAATCGTGAGGAAGGGTGAGGGATTTTGGATTATCATCACAGAGATCACTGGAAAACGATTGAAGGGAAAAGTGAATAATAAGTTGATACTTAAGCACCGTTTCAATCTGGGTGACGTGATAGGGTTCCGCGCAGGTGAAATCACTGAGGTAGCAGTCGATAAAGAAAAGTTTAGTCGACTATTTTATTACTTAGGAAATGGTATTAAACTCGTGCTCCAAAAGCTCTCTCCTTCTTAATCCACTCTAAATAGCATGTTTACAGTCACTACATCAGTTGTTGGCTGTCCTGTTTCATCTAAGATCGAATAGTCATATGTCCTCGTAAGAGTCGATGTTGGTGACAATTCGAGCCCTTTGTTATCTGTTCCAACGAAAACTGGTATTGCTGCTTCACTCGTCACATTATTAATGATTTGGTCAGTGTATAAGCCCCGGATTACTACAAAATACATACTTCTGGTGACTGAATTGGTGACAAGATGAGTGCCTATAAGAGTTAGGTAATTTGGATTTTTGTTCATCCACTGGTTCAAAATGAGTGTTTTCTGCGTTGAATCAAGGTTTATTGAGAGGAACATGATGTGTTTCATACAAATCATGCATAAAAAGTTTCATCTGTAGTAGTTATAAAAGGAGAGTTCTGAGACAAGCGATTTTCACACACAATTTTTCACGCTTGCGTTGTTATTTGAGGCAAAAATCGATTTCTTCAGAACAAAATCTTTTTTTCTCATTATATTTTATTGAAAAGGAGCATTTTATTTTATCAGCTTTGAATGATTTAAGCATTAATTTTCTCGAGCTACAAACGTTATTTGAGGCAAAAATCGAATTCTTCAGAGCAAAATCTTTTTTCTCAATGTTTTTTAAGTAAAACGAGCATTTTATTTTAATCAGCTTGGAATGATTTAAGCATCAATTCATTCGAGCTACAAACGAAATTAGAGGCAAAAAGCGAATTCTCCATGCATTTTCAATTTTTTTTCCATTTTTTGCCCAGAAATTATTTTGCCATTTTTGTCAAATCAAACAATTCAATCATCTTAAGCATCAAACGAAAGAGAATTCAATCAGAAACAGCTTATCTCTTCATTCAAAATAAAATTGTGACAAAAGTGCTTTTCAAAAGTGATCATTAAATAATGCATCAATCTTAAGTAAATAATGCATTCTTTTGATTGAATCAGCTCAAATAATTGATTCTAAGAAAATGGAAAAGTATGACAAAATGATAAAACAATATGAAATTTGATTTCAGCACCGAGCCCTTTAAAGCGAAAATTTACTCAGCTTTGACATGAATTGAAAGAGAAATCAATCAGATTTACCTTCTATTTCAAAGAGATAAAAACAGCGTTTCATCATTTGAGCTCTGAGTGTTTTAAGATGATAATTCAATGAGCAACTGATGATATAATGAGGAATATCTCATCAGAATGCGCACTCATTATAATCACTGAATCAGTAAAGGTATTTTAAGAAAAATTATTATCTATAGTTAGTATATAATAACCACTAATGTCAAGCAAGCAATCTGTTGAGTCTGATATGCCAGTTGTGATCATTCCGAACGATTTCACAGTTAAGAAGCTGTCAATTGAAGCCTTATCTGAATCGTCCAGGAAGCAAGAGAAGGCAATGAAGATGTGTCACATTGAACATAATGGTAGTAACCTATTAGTTCAGACGCCACAAATCGACTTAGGACCTTATGGAGTGAACTTTTACGAGAACACTAAAACCATCAGGTTACCAGTTGAGAATGTAGGCGATGACTTTAAGAAGATGATAGACAAGCTCGAGAAGTACTGTCAAAACAATGTGGAAAGCATTGTGAATGGTACTTTGAAGAAGGCAAACCAGATGAATTTCAATACAAATCATTTGCCAAGACGAGTGATAATGACAAGTTTCCGAGCTACTATAAAGTAGCAGTTGGATATGCAGATACACTGTATCCGAGTGTCTTCCGAAAAGATGAAGATGGTGAGGTAAAACAGGACACAACAATACAAACAAACGAGGATTTACGGAAAGCCGTCAATCCAGGGAGCACAGTTAAAATGATAGTCCAACTTAAAGTATGGGTTGATGATAAGCAGCATTATGGAATCTCAGCCTCATGCAAACAGCTACTTATAGTGAAAGAAGGGAAGAAGAAAGCAGACAATTCAAAGTCTCTTTTGCTTAAATATTGGTAGCTTGTCGTACATTGTTTATCTTCCATGTAGCCTTCAGTGTTGAGTCATCAGCGAGATAGAATGCCATTTTACCATTATCAATTGAAGAAGGTTGAGTAGTTTCGAACGTAACAGAAATCATCTGTCTGATTTCCGCTACAGCAGTTTTAAGTGTTTCTATTTGAGCTTTTAATGACATGTTTTCATCAGTGAGTGAATCACAATGTGCCTTTAGTTTTTCATCTCATTGAGCATCATGAAAGGCAAACGATCTTGTCGAATACCTTCAACAGCGCCATCCTTGTAATATACTAAATCAGGACATACATCAACACATTCTTCAGCTATTAGACCATAGCATTTGACCTTTTTCTCATCAGCCTTGTAATTGAAATTGACGGGACGTAACTTATATAAATATGACGTATCAGCCATATCCATTACGTTTTCCTTGTATCGAATTGAGGATGTAGGAACATGTATTTTTCCAGTAGTATCGATGTAAATTTGCAGAGAATCACCAGTTGATTGAGCAGTAGCTAATATGACAGGTGAAGTCACACGAGTCTTACCAAAGTTAATCACATTAGCCCCTCCAACATTAAAAACAACTCCAAAGTTAGCGTTATTTGCATTAAAGTATGAACTTGTAGTATCACCAGAAATGTTAATAAGATTATTATTCGATGAGATATTAGTGGAAGAGCCACTATTAGCAGCGAGAGACTGAGCAGAAGTGGAAGTTACAGTAGTTGCGGTGATATTACCATTTGCATCACTATATAGATATCCGGAGGTGTTGTTAGGTAGTTTTAAGCCACCATTCAGTGTTGCCATGCCACGTAGCCAAAGATTACCACTGTTTGCATTGCATGAGAGGTTCATGACATTGTCACTATTTTCGAATATCATACCGCAGTTAGCATTGTTATATGCACGAAGTCGAAGTGCTTGACCAGAGAAATCATTTCCAACGCATGCAGTTGAATTGTCAAATGAAGTGGTTGCAGACATGTAAGCGCCCCAGGCGTTATCAACAGTTCCATTGAAACCAATTCTAAGCCCGAGATTTGCGGAAGAAGCAGGTGAACTGATTTTAGGGCTTGCCAAATTTCCACCAGCCGTCAGCAGTCCACGAGTCCAGAAAGTACCAGTGTTAGCATTTGCAGAGAAGTTGCATACATTGTTTGAGTTTTCGAAGATTATTCCAGTTGAAGAACTGTCATAGACACGGAATCGAATTGCATTGTTCATATCAAAGCCGGCGCATGCAGAACCAGTACCAGAGAAGTCAGCATTTGCACCAGAGCTTGCTTGATAAATGCCCCAGTTTGTGTTACCATAAGGATACATTGATATTTTGAGAGAGCCAGTGTTTGAGCCAATAAATGGACATTCAAATGGAAATGCAGTCTTAAGTTTATTGGAATATATAGAAAGCATGTCAGTAGCACCAATAGTGAATGTATGATTTGGAGAAGTGTCATTAGCATTGTAATCGCTATTGTATTTGATGTTGCCTTTTGACTTGATTGTGAACGTAGTGTTATCAGCATTTTCGAATGTGGTGTCAGTTGAATTTACAGTGAAGTTACCAATTTTGAGAGAAGTATTAAGAGGAATAATGTTGTCAACAGCGATTGGATTGTTTATGATTAAGTTGCCACCAGTAGTTGTTATTGAGTTAGCCGTTACAGCGAGTGGAAAAGCACCAGTTACAACATATCCAGATGAGTCAGTTCCGAGGATTGGAGCGTCTGTATTGTAGTCTTTAGCGTTCCAGTGCATAGAACAGCACCAGAAGTGATAGAATTGCATGAGATAGCAGCAGGAACACTCAATGTTGCACCAGTTGGAGCCACTTTATCAGCTACCACAGTAGCACAGTATATTTTGCTATTAGCATCACGTTGTACAATGGTTGAAGGAGCATTAGGAATAGATAAAGAGGCTATTTTAGCATCAGTCACAGCTCCATCAACGATATCAGTTGATATGATTTTAGAGACAGCCAATTCACCAGTTGCAGTAGAATGAACTATATTGGACAGAAGCCATTGTAGGAATTATAATTTTACCAGCATCATTCACTTGGAATAATGTCGAGGCGCCATTGTTAGTAGTTACATTGAATGTTTTGCCCGTTTCATTATTGTCATTATCGATATCGATGTTGACATTACCATTTGATTGGATGTCTAAGTTTCCAGAAGTCACTGATTTGACGGAGTTTGCTAATACAGTGTTTGCAGAGAGATTGTTTACTTTAGTGTCACCACTTGCATTTCGAAGAACAATAGTGGAGGCAGTACTTGAATCAGTAGCAGTTGTAGCAGAGTTAGCTATTTTTCCAGCAGTGCTAATTGTGTTTAGTTTTGCATCATTAATTGTGCCATCAGTAATATCAGAATTTATCAAAGTTGATGATGACATATTTCCAGAGGCGTCACAATGAACCAATCCAGCGGTGGTAAAAGAGGTGATTTGTGCATTAGTTGCAGTGACTTTTCCAGAAGCCATAAGTACATTATTCACTGAAGTGCCATTACCGGCAGACATTTCTGTGATGGTATTGTATTTAGCAGTGGTTGATTCATTTGCAGTTGAATTCTTCCAGCATTGTGTGGAAGCGTCATAAAGTAGTGTTTGTTTATCGACAAGTCCAGTTGACACATCCACATTAGACAGTTGTCCAATTGACATGTCAGGAATAGGTGCAGAAGGCAAAATGACATCACTATTGAATTTGACAAGTCCATTAAACGTAGTTTCACCATTGACTGTATGAGTGCCGCCATTGATTGTAAGATTGTTTCCTAACACTGTTTCTCCATCAATAGTTACATCTTTCTTTAATACAGCATCACATCTAAGTTCGAGAGGATTTTCGTTCTGAGTTTCGACAGCTACTCTATCGTAACCAAAAGTGTTAGCGAGAGAGATTCTGTCAGTAAAGATGACTTTCTTTTGTGGTTCCATCTATATAACCGCAATAGAAAAATACAAAAACATGAAAATATTAAGGTGTTGATTGACGATAAGTTTATAGCTTAGAGAGGATGTAAGGACGAATCATGTCACCACCAATAATAGAGCAAATAACACCGACATAACGATTCAGAAGTCCGGTTTCAAGTTTTGCGCCAAAGGTTAGGTGCAGCACAAGATATATTGCAGCCGATATTCCTCCATCGACAAGAGCATTTTTGAGCATTGTTGAATCAAAGGAGAGTCCCGCCGTTATGTCTTTACCATCGATGAGGTTTTGTAGAATAGGTGCTACAATAGTAAGCCCACCAGCTCCAGCCAGTCCAACATATAAATATTCAGCATAATCACTCCTCAGTGAGAGAGTTTTAGTGATAAGCCAATACAATGAGACACCACTGATTGATTTGATTGTGATGTCTTTAAGGTCGATTGCAGATTTACTGTCAGATGTAGCCATGGATGATTTAATACTATTCATGGATAAAAAAATTGAGGATAAATAAGAATTAGGAGAATAAGACATACTTAGTGGTGATTAGAAGAAGACATCCGATTCCGATGTAGCCGAACGCGGTAATACAGTTTGTGACGCGGGTGAGTTTTTTTGGACAGTGTCGAGGGTTTCTTTTGCCTTCACCACAACAGACTTAGCGGCTTTCATATTAGAACTGACTTGTCCGAGTAAGTTTCCACCGAGAATCATCATCAATTGGTACTTAGGTTGCATCATCTTAGACTTTAATAAGCCTTCCATATCACCATTCTTAATCATTTCATCGAGGCATTTTTGAATCTCCTCTTGAGAGCATTCCAATGAGTCACGATAACCATGAAGATATTTAGGCATGATCTTTTCAGTTATATCCGCAGTCTTTAGAAGCATTTCAGTTACATGTTTGCTACTGTGAAATGATTCATCCATTTTAGCATCGACAACTTTAAAGAGGTCAATTTTGAATTGCATCAATTCATCATCAGACATTTCAGCGAAGAATGCCACATTATATTTTTCTTGGTCCATACCGAGTTGGTTAGTCAGCACGAGCAGCTCATTGATGTCGTTTTCACGTTTGAGAGTCATTTTAGGTTTCTTTGGAGCCTTTGGTAAATGAATTGCACGAGGTGCTCTTGTACGAGCCTTAAGTGCCTGTTTAGCTTGTTCCTGTTGTTGCTCTAATTCTTTTAGAGCCTGTTGCATAAGTTCTTGCTCTGTTTCCACCTGTTCTTTTGTCTTAAACACAATTTTACCATCAGGTATTTCATTGTGTAGTTGGTCTTTACGAAGAAGGAAGTCCATGTTATCAATCAGTTCATCCGACGATTTTTCCTTAGACTCTTCTTGAGGCTCTTCATTTGAGTCATCATCAGACTCATCAGTATCAGTATTGGATTCATCTGAGGCATCATCATCATTAGAATCTTCACTATTTTCCTCATCTCCATAAGGTATAGATATTTCACTCGAGGAAGAGACAAAAGACTGCAAATCGTCATCAATTTCAGATCCACTGTCAGACATATTAGTTAACTAATATAGTTCACACACAAAATATTTTTTCTAAACAGATTATAGTTACAATTCAAAATGTCGTCTGAATCAGTCAAGGAAATTTATAAGTGTCCTGAGTGTGGAAAAGAATATAAGAGTGAGAAGTGGCTTAAGAAGCATAAATGTGCTCCTCCAAAAGAGAAGAAAGAGAAGAAGGAGAAGGTTATGAAGGAGAAGAAAGAGAAGAAATTGAAGAAGGTGGAAGTAGAAGAGCAGAAAGTTGAAGAAAATGAGCAAATTGAGCAGAAGCAAGTTGTTTTCATACCACCTGAAGTAAAAGAAGATGATGCAAGCATTGTCAAGGTAGGTAATGTCAAAATGCCTAAGTTCAGTTCATTAGAGATAGTGGACAGGTTCAAAAACAAGAAAGAACCATTCATTTCGCTACATTATGGCATGAAGGAAAGTGGCAAAACGACATCAGTTCTCTCAATTATAAAGCAGATACGAAGTGAGATTGACAAGATCTACCTATTTACAGTTGCACAAGACAATAAAGACAGATATCAGAAAGAGTTAGGGAACATTCCAGATGACAGATGCTTTGGAGGCTTTGACGATGATGAGACACCATTATTCATTGAGAAGCTCATCAAGTTCCAAGAGAAGACAAAAGGTAAAAAGTCAGTCTTATTGATATTCGACGATATCTTAGATGGCAACAACAAGTTACACCAAAGTAATATTTTAGGCAGTCTGTTTTGCAATCACAGAAGATACAACATCTCAGTCATTCTTACAACACAAATTCCAACAGGTATTTCACCAAGAACAAGGCAGAACACCAATTACTGTTTTGTCCATTACACCAAGAATGACTCAGTGAAAGACATGATTTATCATGATTATATGTCGTGTATGAAGAAGGCAGATTTCTTAGAACTATTCGAGAAAGTGACAGCAGACCACAACATTTTGGTGATCAAGCCTTTGTTACATGACAATTACCTTAACCTTTACAATGCCTATTGGGAGATGAGAGAAGGCTACAGAACCAAGGTAAAAATGGTTGAAGAACAAGTGTCGAGCAGCAAATAGGTAAGATTTTTATAATTTGAGTATTTTTTTATCTTAGTATGATATTAATTATCACACTATGGCAACGGCTATTATTCTAAAATCACACACTACACAGAACTCAGACCTCGAAAGGAATGCAATCAAAATCAATGAGTTTACGGATGACAAAACCACTAAGATACGCAAGCCTAAGATTGTAACGGACCCGGTAGTAATCAAGCCTAACCGGCAAATATCATTTGGAAGTGTCGCACAGTTTGACATTAATAAATACAGCGGACTACACCACAGGGAAATTTTCCAATAAACTGCCAATTTATTCCCTGTAAAAGTTTATTGGCCATACGAACGAGCAAAAACTGAGAATAAATGAGAATAAATCGACAATTTTTCGACATTAAAATTTACAGGCCATTTATTGCCCATTCAAATTCAACGACAATAAAACTGACACTATAATGGCCATTCAAACCTTACTGACAGTTTTACCGGCCATACAAAGAAGACGTGAGGAAAATATTACTGACAGTTTTACCGGCCATACAAAGAAGACAGAAGGAAAATATTACTGGCAGTTTTACCGGCCATACAAAGAAGACAGAAGGAAAATATTACTGGCAGTTTTACCGGCCATACAAAGACAGAAGGAAAATATTACTGGCAGTTTGGCCATACAAAGAAGACAGAAGGAAAATATTACTGGCAGTTTTACCGGCCATACAAAGAAGACAGAAGGAAAATATTACTGGCAGTTTTACCGGCCATACAAAGAAGACAGAAGGAAAATATTACTGGCAGTTTTACCGGCCATACAAAGAAGACAGAAGGAAAATATTACTGGCAGTTTTACCGGCCATACAAAGAAGACAGAAGGAAAATATTACTGGCAGTTTTACCGGCCATACAAAGAAGACGTGAGGAAAATATATACTGGCAGTTTTCCACGGGAAAACGGCGCGGAGCCATGGCAGAAGCTGTTGTTTCGTAGTCGGGAGAAACACCAGTGCAGATTTTGGCGTCGGGCGGGCGAACCGATGGAGAGCGGCAGTGGCGGAGGAACCTGGAGGTCGAGATGTGAAAGGAGGTGGCAGCGAAGGGCAGGTGAGGGAAGGCAGTGCAGCGAGGGGATGGGGAGATGGGATGCGGGCAACGGCGAGCGGGAGATGCAAAAGAAGAGAAGCGCATGAGGGGAGGAGGTGCCGGGCAAGAGGAGAGAAAGCGAATGGAGGGATGAGGGTGGAGGGCGAGTGCGTTCAGCACGAGGGCCATTTGTGAGTTGGAAGGTGGTCAAGTGAGGGTAGGGGGCAGAGTGTGAGGGAGGGCGTGTGGTGGCGATGGGGCTGGCTGGCGATGGTTGGGGCGGGGATCCGTGAGGCCGGGGCGGGGGCGGCCGACCTGGTTGAGGTGCTCGAGGCCGCACCGGACGGGCAGCAGGATGATCAGCGGCCGCCAGCCGGGACCAGCGGCCTCAGCGACGGATGGATGGGCAGCGAGTGAGGGTGAGGAGGAAGGTGAGGAGGGTTGGGAAGGAGGGTGTTGGTGAGAGCACAGAGGCTGGGGAGTGTCCAGATGGGTGATGGTGATGATGGTGATGTGCGGAGTGATGCGAGGGTGATGTTCAGCGAGGGTGAGGGGTGGGTGGGGTGGGAGGGCAAGAGGGTGAGTGACGGCATGGGGGTGGAATGGTGTGGGATGTTGGGCGATGTGCTGGTGAAGTGTGGGTGGGGTGGGTGGCGGCTGATGGAGAGGCGGATGTCAGTGACCGACTCTTTGCGGGAGCTCGTCCGGCTGGACATGCCACACACCAGCAGCGAGACTGTCTGCGAGTAACACTGGCCTCTGCGGTCAGCCAGCGCAGCGATGAAAAGAGAAGGAGTCCGGCGGCGTCCCGAACGGAGGAGGATGGCAGAGAGGCGGAGGAGCAAGAGGAGGCGGAGGAGGCGGAGGAGGCGGAGGAGCAAGAGGAGGAGGAGGAGGAGGAGGAGGAGGAGGAGGAGGTGGAGGAGGAGGAGGAGAGGAGGTGGTGGTGGTGGTGGTGGAGGTGGAGGTCGAGGAGGAGGAGGAGAGGAGGAGGAGGAGGAGGAGGAGGAGGAGGAGGAGGAGGAGGAGGAGGAGGAGGAGGAGGAGAGGAGGAGGAGGAGGTGGTGGTGGTGGTGATAATGGTGGTGGTGGTGGAGGTCGAGGAGGAGGAGGCGGAGGAGGCGGAGGAGGCGGAGGAGGCGGAGGAGCAAGAGGAGGCGGAGGAGGCGGAGGAGGCGGAGGAGCGGAGGGGAGGAGGAGGAGGAGGAGGAGGAGGAGGAGGAGGAGGAGGAGCAGAGGAGGAGGAGGAGGAGGAGGAGGAGGAGGAGGAGGAGGAGGAGGAGGGAGGAGGAGGAGGAGGAGGAGGAGGAGGAGGAGGAGGAGGAGGAGGAGGAGGAGGAGGAGGAGCGGGAGGAGGAGGAGGAGGAGGAGGAGGAGGAGGAGGAGGAGGAGGAGGAGGAGGAGGAGGAGGAGGGAGGAGGAGGAGGAGGAGGAGGAGGAGGAGGAGGAGGAGGAGGAGGAGGAGGAGGAGGAGGAGGAGGAGGAGGAGGAGTGAGGAGGAGGAGGAGGAGGAGGAGGAGAGAGGAGGAGGAGGAGGAGGAGGAAGAGGAGGTGGTGGGTGGTGGTGGGTGGTGGTGGTGGTGGTGGTGGTGGTGGTGGTGGTGGTGGTGGTGGTGGTGGTGGTGGTGGTGGTGGTGGTGGTGGTGGTGGTGGTGGTGGTGGTGGTGGTGGAGGAGGAGGAGGAGGAGGAGGACGAGGAGGAGGAGCAGGAAGAGGACCAGGACAAGGGGCAGGAAGAAGAGCAGGAGGAGCACGAGGAGCAGCAAGAAGAACAGAAGGAGAGAAGGGCATGCAAGATGCGGGCGCGCTGGAGATGCAAGATCGAACGGGGTGCAACAACCTGGCTCTAGGGCGGCCTCTGCGGGTTCTTCGAAGAACGCTCGGGGACTCCGCCTGGAAGGCATTGCCAGCGAACAAGGACTAGGCTCCAAAGGGTGGCCAGGCAGCCGACAGCGAGTGCCGGACATTGACCAGGGCCGTGGGCAGCCGGACGGGCACCTCGTGTCCGGCTCGCCAGGAAGCAGCCAAAGTTCCGCTGGGACGAGGGCTGCAGGGATGGAGGGGGTGGGTGGGGGTCAGGTGATTGGCGGGGGGGGAGGAGGGGAGGGGGGGTTGGGATCAAGAATGAATGACCTCTGTGCTCCCTCGATACGCCTCCGACCCTGCATCCAGCCCGTCCCCGAAGCAGCACACTGCCGCTCCCACCTCCCTCCGTACCCTTCCCTTTCCCTTTCCCGGCAAGGGACGGACCTGAAGTCGGCCCCGAGGCTTTCAGTAGCTCGGCGCGCTCTTCCTCGCTGAGGCTCGCAAGCGATTCCTGGTTGGGGTTGGTGGGTGGGGAGGGCGGGGGAAGGAGGAGTTGGTGTCGGTGAGCGGGCATGAGCCAGGGAGGGAGGGGGGGGGGGGGGGGGGGGGGGAGGGAGGGAGGGAGTGGTTGGCGAGCGGGGAGTGAGAGCGCGCGCTGGCGTGAGTGGGCGCGGGCGGGAGCTGGAGAGGGGGCCTGCTGGCGGCGAAGCTTGTAGTCGCCGAGACATTTCAGGAGTGGAGGACGGGGTCGGTACCCAAGCCTGTGGACTGACCAAGTCGCAGCAGGATGTCCTCCGAGTCCCACTCATGCCTCCTCCCTCCCTCCAGCGTCGCGCCTAGTGGCCCGTCTGCCGAGGCCTTGTCAGGCCGCCGCATGTTCCATCCGCCAAGGTGGGCCGGTCTTGTCAGTTGGTGACGGGGCTGCCGCGGTCCCTCCGGCAGGTGGGGGCAGCCGGGGCAGGGCACGTGGTGGCAGAGGAGGCGCGGCCACCGGAAGACCAGCTCGTCACGGTAGGGGAGGCATGAGTGGGGATGAGTGGGGTGAGGGGGGGTGGGGGAGGCATGGGTGGATATGAGTGGGGCATGGCTGGGGGGAGACAGGGGTTACGTGGGGGAGGCATGACTGGGGTAGGGAGAGCATGAGTGGGGATGAGTGGGGATGAGTGGGGATGGGATGAGTGGGGATGAGTGGGGTGGGGGAGGCATGGGTGGATGAGCGGGGTGGGGAGGCATGGGTTGGTGGGTGAGGCATGGGTGGGTGGGGACATGAGTGGAGTCGGGGAGGCATGGATGGAGTGGGGGAGGCATGGGTGGGCATGACATGGGTGGGCATGAGTGGGCTGGGGAGGCATGGGTGGGGACTGGGATAGAGTGGGGTGGGGGAGGCGTGGAGGGGGTGGAGAAGGCATGATTGGGGATGGGTGGGTGGGAGAGGCATGAGTGGGATGGGGAGGCATGCGTGGGATGGGGAGGCATGGGTGGTGGTGGGGGTGGGGGGGGTGGGGGGGGGGGGGAAGCATGGGGTGCATAAGTAGGGTCGGGGAGGCATACGAGGAGTTGGAGATGTCGAACATTGGGTGGGAGGGAGTGGAGCTCAGGGAGAGGGTGGGGAGCCATGGCTGATCTGGCTCATGCGCGGGGACTTGGAGCCATGGGGGGGGGGGGGGGTGAACAATCAGCATCCATGTGCGGGTTCAAGGTTGAGCGGACTTGGAGACCTCTGAGGCGGCTGCCCGGCGGCACCAAGAAATGGCGTGTCGATTCGCAGAAACGGACGGCTGGTTCAGCGAGGCCGGATTTTTGCCTGCTGGGGAGGGTGGGAGGGGTGGGAGGCATGGGTCGAGTGGAGAGGGGGGGGGGGGGGGGGGGGGGGCATGGGTGTCGGAGACATGGGTGGGGTGGGGCGGGAAAGCATGAGTGGGGTTGGGAAGACATGGGTGGGGGCTTGGTTGGGTGGTGGTGGGGGGGGGGGGGGGGGGGGATCGGTCGGGGTGGGAGGGTCAGAGGCATGGGTGGGTTGGGGGAGTCCTGGGTGGGAAATGGGTTCGGAGGTGCGATGACGGCATCGGCGGGGAGCTCAGAAAATGGTGAGGGTGGGGACGTGGGTCGGGTAGCCATGGTGGGGGATGCATCTTGGGCGGGAAGGGGGAAGGGGGGGCGGGGCGGTCCCAATGGATCAACCCGCAGGTTCAAAGTTTGGCGGACTTGGAGATGGCTGCCCGGTGGGTGCACGAACTGGTGAGTCGTTTCGCAAAAGGGTCCTTCAGGACGGCCGGATTCTTGCCTGCCAGTGCATCGGCTATACCACAACATCGGGAGTCCAAGATCAATTCGAAACCGCGGTAAGGAAGTTGGGTTAGTTTTTTTTCTTGGAAAAGGTGGGGACAGACCCATCACATCCAAAACAACGCAACGTGTGATGTTCAGGGCTGATGTTGGAGAATAGAAAAAACTCATGGCGTCCAGCAAACGGTCAACAGAGGAAAAATGGAGAAACCGTTTCAAAAAGAACCCTTCGTTGAGTGGTGATTTTGTGAGTGACCGGCGAACAGCTGACCGAGCCTTGCCGTCGCATCTGCCAACGCCCCAGGGTTCTGCACTCGGCGATTCTCCGCTTTCCGGTCCGGCTTGAATTCTTTGTTCTTCCTGTTCGCTGATGCCCCACTAAGCTGACATATACACTCTGA
>JAPMOS010000104.1:50000-141436 GCA_027972325.1 Paratrimastix pyriformis
GACAGACCCTCCTCTCCACGGCTCGGTGCCACCTCCACCCCGGTGCGCCGCACCCATCGTTCGGTCTGGAGGCAGCCATCAAGTGTGCGCCCACCATCGTCTGCCATTACACTCGTGTTTTAGACCGTCCAGCTGCAACATCCCTTCCTCCCTCGGGGTTACATGCTCATGCTCATCACCCTGCAAGCTCTCAACATTTAGCCTCGGCGGGAAGAGCGCAGCATGGACAATCGTCGAGTTGAAATGCCCCCCTCTCCCCGAGATGACAGGGATCGGCCCTCCTTCCACGCACGGCCATCTCCTCCTCCGGTCTGTGACGTGTATGCTTATTACTCTGAGTTATGTCAGGTTGTTTTTTTTTCACAACGGGCCACCGAAGGCCATGCTCATAGACCATAT
The DNA here is from genome assembly GCA_027972325.1 of Paratrimastix pyriformis. Taxonomy (NCBI): domain Eukaryota; phylum Preaxostyla; family Paratrimastigidae; genus Paratrimastix; species Paratrimastix pyriformis. The sequence continues at coordinate 50,400 of JAPMOS010000104.1, forward strand.
CTCTTTTTTGTGCTTCTTCTTCGCGAACGGACGCGAGTTCGCTCTGCTGTGGGTCATTTGCGGCCCTTCCTGTCCGATTGATCAGCCCCTTTGCTCCACACCCCCTATCCCTGGTGGGATAGCCGAGTAATCTCTTCCCCAAACAAACCCAAACCAAGAAAGAGTGAACACTTGCACAGCAAGCACGCAAAACGGCACTGACATCCAAAAATTTTATCAAAAGAATTTGACATGTCATGTCAGTGCCGGCAGTCGACTCGTCCTTTAAGCATAAGCCCATTCGGACGACGACACGCCAGCCACCGACGCAGAGTACGGTGGGAAGGGAGTCAGTACCGCGCAACGCAGTAAAACAATCCAGCTGGGAGTCACAGCTCCCGAAGGTTTCAAAGAAAACGACGAAGAGAGATTCATGATCAACCATGCGAACCCCAAACATCTCCTCAAGCGGGTCGCGACCCGCCCCGGGGGGTGCACGTCTAGTCAGGGAAAGAGGAGGCTGGAGAAAACCCCGACGCACCGCTGTAACCGGTCAGCAAAAAACAGGTGGGAGACGAGAAGCCACAAATAAAAGGAGGGCGAAACCTGCAAAGGCCCCGAAGGTACCGAGTCTTCCCGTACCCGGCACCCTCCTTAGGGAGTCCTTCCCTCAACGGGTCGGACTCCCCGCATAAAACAAGAAGATCGGACAAAACAGCGAGAGGACTCGTTGTCCGGCATGGCGCGGGCCAAAGGCACGCGTCGAGAAAACGCAGAGCACGACGGAGCCGCGACAGGCACCTTGCCTCGCAGATCCCAGGAGGGTTCTCCGACCCCGTGCTCGCGGCCTCTTCGTCACCAGTCGCCGACCGACGCCGATGAAGAGGTGGAGGCACCCTTGCCGTGTGGGCGTCAAGTTCTGTAAAAGAACAAGCCCCCCACCAAAAAGCCAAACCCCGAAGGGGAGAGAGAGCACAAAGGTGACGTATCGATCGCCACTTCAGAGTGCTCAACCAATATCCCTCCCGCGAGAGGGAGGTGTGTGGTGGAGTGATCGGGGGTGGTTCACGGGGACAACGACCACGATGAAATCACATGAGCTGTCGTCAAATCAAAACAGACGGCAGTGAAAGAAAAACCCACCCCCATATGAACGAGGAGGAGGTATGGTGTCCACCACGACCACGATAAAGCCACATGGCTGTTGCCAACAAAACGGTGGTGAAAGACAACACCCCGCACCACGATGAAGTCCCTCGAGCTGTTGTCCATTCATAGCAGACCAGGGGAAAGACAACTCCCACACCGCTATGAAGGTGCATGCTGGGTGTCCTACAAGAGCACAACGAGCAGGATGAACCCATAACCCATAAGCTGCAAGCAAAGTACCTGGGGTGAATAACCACACCTCATTCACCCCACCATGATTACCCAATCACATCTGACGAGGGTGAATGAGGGTGAATGAAGGGGAACTCCGCGTAAGCCGGGAAGTATCACACACACACACACACACGAATGAAGGGTGGTGACTTAAGGGCAAAACGGCCCCGATAAGGCCCCCACACTGTTGTCAAAGGGAATCTAACAAGCTTGAAACCCAGCCACACATTGCCTCTCCCACGAGGCAGGCCAACTGACTTGTCAATCAGATCGTGTGGATGAAAAGGCAACAGTAACGCCAAGGCAGCACGTAGTAAGACAGCGCCGTGAAGACAAAATGCCCACCATCATTCACTGTCTGTGGGTACACGTTGACGTGCAGCTGTCGAGAGTTCGCGGGAAAGCAGAAACAAACAAACCCAGTGCCCCTCATCAGGCAGGGAGGTGGGTGGGAGACTTGTCTTGGTTTGGGTTTGTTTGGGAAGAGATTACTCGGCTATCCCACCATTCTCCTTCACGAGTTCGGAGAACGAGGGACAGCCTTCGTGGGATAGCCCCAAACAAACCCAAACCAAGAAAGAGTGAACACCATACCAAAGGAATAGCTTTCCCCACCTCTTAACTCGACAACAAGCTCCTCTCGGCCGATGAGCCGACTCTACCCATGCCCATCCGGGTGTTGGGAGTGCGCGTGCCGGAGGGGCAGCACACCAGAAGGAGCATTAAACAGGTGAGACATACCCACTCCACAGTGTCCCCCGCATGTGCCGGGGTCGCCCCCGAAAGGTGCCGAGTGCTGCCGTTGCTTCCGGCAGAGAGGCACAGCCCGCCTGGAAAAGGCATCAGTCGATGCGAATGCAGGCATGAACAGCCTCACACCGCCCCCAGCAAAACCCCACGAAGATGGTGCTGGTGTGGTGGTTCCGATCTGAAGGTGCTGGTGTGATGCCGCTGCTGGTGTGAGAGTGAACGCCAGGAGGCATGTGAGGCACACAGGCCCGCCCCAGAAGCATCACGCAGCTGTCCTGGTATGCCAGGACGCATTCAAGGGCATGATGAGCACACAGGCCCGCCCTGAAAAACACCACTCCAGTGGTGCTGTGTGATGGTGTCGGCGTGATGCTGCTGCTGGTGTGAGAATGTACACCAGGGGGCATGTGGGCACACTCAGGCCCGCCCTGAGACGCATCAAGCAGCTGTCCTGGTGTGCCAGGACGCATTCAAGGGCATGATGAGCACACAGGCCCGCCCTGAAAAATCACCGCACTGGTGGTACTGATGATGCTGTTGGTGTGTGAGAGTGCACACCAGGGCTTATGGGGGGCACACTCAGGTCCGCCCCCAGACGCCTCAAACAGATGTCCTGGTGCCAGGACCCATCCAAGGGCATGATGAGCACACAGGCCCGCCCTGAAAATCACCGCACTGGTGGTACTGATGATGCTGTTGGTGTGTGAGAGTGCACACCCAGGTCCGACCCCAGACGCATCAAACGGATGTCCGGGTGTCCCAGGACCCGATGCGCACACAGGTTTCGCCCCGAGAAAACGTCAAACTGATGGAGCGTGTGGTGGTGATGGGATCATGTCACCCGCGGGCTTCGGCCCGATTCCGGACTCGGCGCAAGCCGGGAAGTATCACACACACACACACACACGTGGGTTGTCGGGAGCCCCGACCACCTGGACCCATCGAATGTTGTTGTTGTTGTGATACTATTTCGACTGCCAGTAACTGCGCGCAAAACACAGAAAACTGAAACAGAAGAAAATCCGTTCATCCGGTCGAAACCGGCGGGTAACATGCCGACCTACACCCCTCAGGGGTAGGCGCACAGACGGCATGGCGGGAAAGAGAGAGACTGGAATGTCGCCAGGAAACAGAATCGTTCAAACACTTGACAGCAAACAGAAGGAACATCAAAAGAAAGAACGGGGCAAGGGGGGACAAAAGGATCCAACACTGAGACACGGGACACGAGGAACAATGAAAGGGGGCGAAGGAAGCAAAAGACAAGAACAGTTAGAACGAAAAATATTCCCGAACCCAGCCTGAGGGGGGGGCGGAACCCATCCACCATGACCTACCACCTCGGTAGGACAGGCGCACGGGCCCCTGAATCCACCACCCCCACACACGTTGCTCCCTTCCCAAAGGCCCACGGTTGGCAACAGGCGAGAGGTCGGAGAGGCTAATCTTCGGAGGCACGGCAGAAGCGGCATGGTCGGGCGTCGAGGTAGCACGAGCGGGCGCAGCAGGCACAGCAGACAAAGGGGACACACCAGCAGCAACAGAGGCAGCAACAGGGGCAACAACAGGGGCAGCAACAGGGGCAGCAACAACAGGGGCAGCAACAGGTGCAGGTGCAGGTGCAGGTGCAGGTGCAGGTGCAGGTGCAGGTGCAGGCGCAGGCGCAGGCGCAAAAGCCGGAGCATGAGATGAAGTCGGAGCCGGAACAGGTGCCGGCTTGGCGAATGGGTTCGCCAAGGTGAGAGGTGCTCTTGGGGCAGCGGAAGAGGCAAATGGATTGCTCGAAGAAGGGGAACGGGCTCTCTCCTTCTTCCCCGCTGGACGATCGCCATCGATGATCGGGTGGCGAGTTCCACCTCCACCTCCAAGTTGCTTTGGACCACGGTATGTAGTCTCCCCAACAGATAGGAGGACTCGTTCTGGCGGTGTGCGGTGTTTGTCCACAGACGAGCCGCGCGATGATTCTTGTGGCACGTGGCAGTCGAAAGTTCGCACATTCGATTGCTGGAACAATAAAGCCCCAAGAAGTTGGAAAATAAACTGGCTGATCGCTTCAGGCTGCTTCTTCGGTTTCCCCCCGGTTGAAGTCTCGGCGTTACACGTTCCCTTTGCTCCGCGTTCCGCCCGTTTCTGGCCATGGAGATCGCAACTGAGCATGACGAGCTCAGTAAGGACGATTCCAACTTTATTATGGATCACGCCGAGATCCTTAGTCGTGACGACCCTATGGTAGAGTATCTTCAAGATGAGTTGGGTCGGCATCTGTGGTCCCCCTCTTCAGCTCCATTGGACAAGCTCTCTCCTTGGATGCGTTTGGAGCTTATGAAGCTCTTCAGTTCATTGGTCGTCAATGAGCACCGGGCCCCACGCTATGAGATCATCGAACGCACGGTGCACATGCTGCTGGAGGACAATCCGAAGAAGCAGCCTGAAGCGATCAGCCAATTTATTTTCCAACTTCTTGGGGCTTTATTGTTCCAGCAATCGAATGTGCGAACTTTCGACTGCCACGTGCCACAAGAATCATCGCGCGGCTCGTCTGTGGACAAACACCGCACACCGCCAGAACGAGTCCTCCTATCTGTTGGGGAGACTACGTACCGTGGTCCAAAGCAACTTGGAGGTGGAGGTGGAACTCGCCACCCGATCATCGATGGCGATCGTCCAGCGGGGAAGAAGGAGAGAGCCCGTTCCCCTTCTTCCAGCAATCCGTTTGCCTCTTCCGCTGTCCCAAGAGCACCTCTCACCTTGGCGAATCCATTTGCCAAGCCGGCACCTGTTCCGGCTCCGACTGCGGCTCATGCTCCGGCAACAGCAACAGCACCTGCACCTGCACCTGCACCTGCACCTGCACCTGCCCCTGCAACTGCACCTGCACATGCCCCTGCCCCTGCCCCTACCCATGCCCCTGCCCCTGTTCTGGTTCCTGTTGCTGCCGCTGTTGCCCCGGTTGTTGTCCCTGTTGCTGCTGGTGTGTCTCCATTGTCTGCTGTGCCTGCTGCGCCCGCTCGTGCTACCTCGACGCCCGACCATGCCGCTTCTGCCGTGCCTCCGAAGATCAGCCACTCCGACCTCTCGCCTGTTGCCAACCGTGGGCATTTGGGAAGGGAGCTACGAGAATGGGGATGGTGGATCAGGGGCCCAGTACGCCTGTCCTACCGAGGTGGTAGGTCATGGTGGATGGGTTCCGCCGCCCCCACAGGCTGGGTCCGCGGCGTGGTCGGCCAGGCTCAGCTGCGAGGTCGGCCAGGGTCGGCAGCGAGGTCGGCCAGGGTCGGTACCGTGGTCGGCAGCGAGGTCGGCAGCGAGGTCGGCAGCGGAGGTCGGCCGAGGTCGGTACCGTGGTCGGCAGCGAGGTCGGCAGCGAGGTCGGCCGAGGTCAGCATCGGAGGTTGGTACCGAGGTCGGCCAGGGTTGGTACCGAGGTCGGCCAGGGTCGGCAGCGAGGTCGGCCAGGGTCGGCAGCGAGGTCGGCCAGGGTCGGCAGCGAGGTCGGCCAGGGTCGGTTCCGACCTCGGTACCGACCCTGTGAGGTCGGAAATGTGTGATGTTGAGGTCAGCAGCCGAGGTCGGCCGAGGTCGGCCAGGGTCGGCAGCCGAGGTCGACCCGAGGTCGGCCAGGATCGGTACCGAGGTCGGAACCGAGGTCGGCCGAGGTCAGCAGCGAGGTCGGCAAGGGTCGGTACCGAGGTCGGCCAGGCTCGGTACCGACCTCGGACTACCGAGTCACCGACCTCGGTACCGACCCTGTGAGGTCGGAAATGTGTGACGTTGAGGTCAGCAGCCGAGGTCGGCCGAGGTCGGCCGAGGTCGGCCAAGGTCAGCGGCCGAGGTCGGCCAAGGTCAACAGCCGAGGTCAGCCGAGGTCGGTGCCGAGGTCGGCAACGCTCGGCCGACCTCGGCACCGACCTCGGCCGACCTCGGCACCGACCTCGGCCGACCTCGGCTGCTGACCTCAACGTCACACATTTCCGACCTCACAGGGTCGGTACCGAGGTCGGTGACTCGGTAGTGCAAAATTGTCCCGCCGTGGTCCACAGACGAGCCGCGCGATGATTCTTGTGGCACGTGGCAGTCGAAAGTTCGCACATTCGATTGCTGGAACAATAAAGCCCCAAGAAGTTGGAAAATAAACTCCCCCTCCCTCCCCTCCCTCTCCCCTCCTCCCCCTCCCTCCCCTCCCCTCCCTCCTCCCCGCCCCCCCCCCCCCCCCCCGGCAACCCGTCCCTTCCTTTCACGAAATACGCGATGATAATGCTCTTGTTTGCCCCGATTTACCTCTGTGTGCGTCTGTGTGGTCGGCCAGGGTCCGCGGCGTGGTCGGCCAGGCTCAGCTGCGAGGTCGGCCAGGGTCGGCAGCGAGGTCGGCCAGGGTCGGTACCGTGGTCGGCAGCGAGGTCGGCAGCGAGGTCGGCAGCGGAGGTCGGCCGAGGTCGGTACCGTGGTCGGCAGCGAGGTCGGCAGCGAGGTCGGCCGAGGTCAGCATCGGAGGTTGGTACCGAGGTCGGCCAGGGTTGGTACCGAGGTCGGCCAGGGTCGGCAGCGAGGTCGGCCAGGGTCGGCAGCGAGGTCGGCCAGGGTCGGCAGCGAGGTCGGCCAGGGTCGGTTCCGACCTCGGTACCGACCCTGTGAGGTCGGAAATGTGTGATGTTGAGGTCAGCAGCCGAGGTCGGCCGAGGTCGGCCAGGGTCGGCAGCCGAGGTCGACCCGAGGTCGGCCAGGATCGGTACCGAGGTCGGAACCGAGGTCGGCCGAGGTCAGCAGCGAGGTCGGCAAGGGTCGGTACCGAGGTCGGCCAGGCTCGGTACCGACCTCGGACTACCGAGTCACCGACCTCGGTACCGACCCTGTGAGGTCGGAAATGTGTGACGTTGAGGTCAGCAGCCGAGGTCGGCCGAGGTCGGCCGAGGTCGGCCAAGGTCAGCGGCCGAGGTCGGCCAAGGTCAACAGCCGAGGTCAGCCGAGGTCGGTGCCGAGGTCGGCAACGCTCGGCCGACCTCGGCACCGACCTCGGCCGACCTCGGCCGACCTCGGCTGCTGACCTCAACGTCACACATTTCCGACCTCACAGGGTCGGTACCGAGGTCGGTGACTCGGTAGTGCAAAAATTGTCCCGCCGTGAAGGGGCAGGCAGATCACGAAGGTGAGGCTATGGCAATTGATGGAGAGGTCCCGGGGGAGATGGTTTCGGGCGAGAACATGGGACAGTTTTGGGAAACGTTCTCGACAGAGGTAGCTGAGATGTGTGACCGATATGAGGAAGGGAAAAGCACGACAGTAAAGGAGGGGCGGACGCATATGAGTACGCTGAGGAACCAATGGACGACTCCCCACACTATATCTTCGTTGCTGAGACAGGCGGGAAGCCTAACGGTGATGGCGTTTTCGCACCCAGGGAATGCGGATCTCAGTTTCCCAGAGTATAGAACGCCGAGTAAGGAAGACTGGTTCCTGGGAGGTTCGGTGGATGGGTACGGGCTATTTAAGGAGAATCGGGACTTGTTGATTTATGCGAATCCGGAATATAACCCCCAGGAGGAGATGGATCGGTTTTTCCGAGCAATTGGAGAGTGGGCGGAGAGTCCGATTGGTAGAGGAGGGAAAAGAGCGTTTAGATGCATTGTTATTGTGCCGTACGGGGAAGGGAAAGCGAACAGAATCCAGCCGGGGTGAGCCGAAGCACGGTGTGAGCTTGGCGATCAAGGGGACATTCAGATGCGTGAGCTTTTCATCATCCAGGAGGGTGGGTTTGCTTTTGGGAGCCGAGTTTCTGGCGCACTGGGAGGAAAGTGGTGGGGAAGGCGCGGTTTGATGTGGGGATTCTGATGTTTGAGAATGGGCGGGCTAGGGAGAGATTCCCGATGGATCCAGCCCCGTTGTGGGCTTTGGAGGCGATGTTGAGGAAGGAGGCCGGGAGTCGCATGGTGCAGGTAAACTATGAGGGCCGCCCGAGAGATGGGGAAACGCTTTACAACTGGAGGGGGATATCGGAGGCGGTGGTGACGAAGGTGATGAGGAGGTTGAGAGCGAAGTGCGGCTTTAAGATGGAATACGCGAATGCATGTAGACTGGCAGCGGAAATGGGAATTGTGGATGAAGACACTCAAAAGGAGGTGGGAAGTGAGCTGGCAGGAATCAGGAAAACGATGCTCATAGCGATTCAGCAAAGGAAGAAGTGCGAAAAATTCGAGGCAGGAATGAAAGAAGAGCTGTAGTCCGGAAGTCGGCGGAGACCGCCCCTGGGGGGACGGTAGCCGACCCATGAACTCCTGGGGTGCTCTTTCTGCAGGACTTGTCCTGCGGGAAGGCGGCCCGGGGGGTGCTGTGATAATGCTACTGGCGTGAGAGTGCATCCAGGGGGCATGCTGGGCGCACTCAGGCCCGCCCCAGACGATGGTCTGCCAGGACAGATCCAAGGACATGATGAGCACACAAGCCCGCCCCAGAAAAGCACCAACTCTTGGTGCTGCCGTGTAGCAGTGCACCATAGGCCAGCAAGGCCGCCCTCAAGGACACCCCCACAGTGTGGGTGTGCCCGTGAACACGCACTGGCTGATGAGTGCAAAGACACACTCGCGGCACCGCCCTTCATTGTGGCCGCGGAGGCATGAGTGGGTAAACATACCCCTGTGGATATATACACCCATTGGCATAGGGCATTCGGATATACAACGGATCGCCCTCATGAGAAAGCCAGCGGTGCAAGTCTGCCAAGGTCCCAGTATTGGGGTGACGGTCATAGGCAAGCACAGACCCACCCTCAGGTGTGGGTGTGACAGCGCACATGATATCAGACGAGCACCCACTGAGGAAAGAAGTGAAAACTATTAAGCTTGCTGGCGGTCAGTGAACTATCTCCATTCTCTACACCTAGCAGTGCCGAAGTCCCAAAGTTGTTTCTGACCTGACCGCCAGCTTTGCTGGTGCCTCGATCCCAGTGTGTGAGACCCGTGGGTGCATAAGTATGAGCGCCTGTTCCTGACGCCGAAGAGCATGTCTTCTCCCGGGGTATGGTCTCGCAGTCTGTTGTTGTTTCTGACCCAGTGAGAGTGGTCTGTGTGAGCATCCGTGCCCGGTGTGGGCGCAGACAAGCACCTGTTCGCCAAACCAAATGCTCTTGGTAATGAGTGTCCGTGTGAGGTGTACTACGGGCAGCTCCCCAGTGGAGCAGAAATTCGATGGAATAATGCCACCTCGCTGTGGGCACCGCGGTCAAGTGCACAGTAGCCCTCAGTCTCGTTTATGAATGGACAGAGTGACCCCAAGCAGGAGTGATCGTGATGGGTCCAAGACAGGGGTGCTCGCCCTCCCGGGACGGAGCCCCCCCATCATGTCCCTTGGAGCAGGGGATGGGATGAGACGGAGTGATGGGCAGGGACAGGAAGGTGCACATGGGTGCTGCGACTGGTGTGTCACACAATGAGGAAGGAGAGAGAACATTCCGACGGACTTTCCCTCTGCTGCTGCCAAGGCAGTCGGCCCCCCTGTCGCGCCTGAAAGTTGACGGGGTATTTCTCGGCCGGTACGGCTGTTTGTGGGGTGCCCGGGGAGACTGGATAGCCAATGTGAGCTCGACCCAAGGTGGTCAGCCCGTGGATCCACCATGTGCAGGGTCGCGAGGTTGTAACGCTCCCTCCGTGCGCGATGGTCAAAGGAAGTGAACCCCTTCCGCATGAACGGTACAATGCGGGAAAGTGCATCCCCCGGGACTTGACAACCTGGTAGTAATTGCCCCAACTGTTAGCTGATGTGAAGCTGAAGAATGCTGCCGGACCGTTGGGGGACTCGGGGGGGGGGGGGGGGTGAGGAGCCCCTTGTTCAAGAAACCCATGAGGGCATGCTTCCCCGTCCGGCGGAGGCATCATGCGTTCCCAAATCAATGCTGAGGAACTGTGCTGAATCAGGGGACCTTCACTCATGGCCTCCAGGGCGAGTGAGTCTGTCCCCGATGGGGCGCCTGCCGGAAAACACCCGAGTGAGATCATTTCGTGCGAGGATGGTGGCGCAGACGAGTCCCGTGCCTCCGGGTCTCCCACGACGGGGGCTGTGTAGTAGTACTCCGGCTGTTGGGCGATGACCGGTGATACCAATTTTGAGCTCGCCCCAACTCGATGTGACGAGGGCGGGCGTCCCATGACGCTCATGCTCGCAATCGGCGCGCATGACGCACGAGCACATTGTCAATGAGAGAGTTCAAGCCGTGTGCCATGTCCAAAAAGGAAGATAACCGCATTCAGCGTAACCTGGTGGGTGCCTGGGGGAAGCTCCCGCCCCGCGACTTGCCACCTGGTAATGAGCCTGAACTGTCAGCGGATGTGGAGCTGAAAAAATGTTGTCGGAGGTGCTGACTTGCAGAGGCTCCTCTCCACAGTATCTGAGTGGTCTGTCACCAAGACCACGCGTCCCAGTCCGAGCAAGCAAGTCCCGCGCGCCTTGAGCAACCCATCACGCAGTTCAAACCCGGATGGGAACCCGGCGGGTTGTGCCAGAGCGATCGGACGAGAAGCCTTCCGAGTCTGTGAGGGTGGTCAACGTGTTCTCCTCAGACTCGAGTGCGCGTTGTCCCGCGAAAGTGACCAATATATCCGGGCCAAGGGAATGCGCCACCCGGAAGATCATCCAGAGTTTCATTCTCCTTCAGAGGCGTAATGCCCGAGGCGCAATGACCGAGAGATGCAATGCAGAGCCAGGTGCAGTGCCAGAGAGGCGCAATGCCCGAGGTGCGGAACTTCCCACCCCTGGTCAGTCACACGCCGAAGGGTGGTGCGTGCTGCCCGCGGCGCGTCATGTCCGCGGTGCGTCATGCCCGCGGTGCGTCATGCCCGCGGTGCGTCATGCCCGCGGTGCGTCATGTCCGCGGTGCGTCATGTCCGCGGTGCGTCATGTCCGCGGTGCGTCATGCCCGCGGTGCGCCATGTCCGCGGTGCGCCATGCCCGACGGTCCCCTGGCAAATCCGTGTGGGTCCGGGGCGCGCGTTTCGGGCTGAACACAGTGACCGAAGGCAAAACTGAGTGGTGAGTGGCGATGCCCCGCCTCTTGTGCAGACCACGTCCGAGTTCCACAGTGGTTCAAAAATGTACCCCTTGCGAGAATTTCCAGTTGAATGACCTGAAGGCGACCGACGGTACTTGTCGTCCGCTCATGGCCGATGAGTGCCCAAGGTGCGCCCGAACGGGTGCGGGAGAGAACTTCGAGCTGTCGGAGAATGAGCATTCCGAATTTATGAGTGAAGTGCGGACTGACCAAACTTCCTTCAAGTGGCCCGGCCGTTTATTGAGGGCCCTCGAACCCGACTCGCAGGAGTTTTCTTTCAGTCATCTTCAAGCCGAGAGCATTCCAGAATGAGCGAGACCCAAGACCCAGACTTTGCAAAATAGTCCGCCGAAAAGAGGGGACCCGCATGTTTCCAAGAAAAAGGGGGAGTTGGGCGAAAGAAGCGCAACTAAAGAAGAATGAGCATTTCGAGCGTCCGAGAATGAGTGCAGTGCTTGGCAAACCCGCTTTGAAAGACCGCACTAAAATAACAGTGTCCAGCTCACACAAGACGAAGCGTTTGGTTGAAAGGGTGAAGGACTGCCAGAGAATGAGACTCAAAATGAGGTCCAAATGAGGGGCGAACGCAAAATCCAAACAGACTTGCGCTACGCCAGAACGTGTCGTCTTTGTGGTAAACCAATCAAAGACCTCAAAGAGACGCCTCATCGGAGCCCTCGCAATGAGTATTTCTCGCATGCAGCGCTGGAGTGAAGCGCCCGTGAAAACGAGCAGCCGTTCGAAGAAATCGAATACAAAACTGCAGCCACAGTACTGCATTTCACCAGACGTGTCCTCGGGTGTGAAATCAGGACCCAAGTTCAAACCAGCACGTTCAAAGCTGCAAGCAGTCTGTATAAAAAACGGTACCGTATGTTTCAGATCTTAGTACCGACCTAGGTACACGAAAAACCCCTCCGAGGTACTAACAAATGCAACAATAGGGTGGTACTAACATGTAACACGCGGTACTAATACCTGCAACAATGGGAGGGTACTAACACGTGTAACAGCGGGAAGGTCAGAACATCCGGGACCTGACGGGGACTGTGGGGGAAAATAAGAAAAAAACATATATATATTGTTTTTTCACCTCTTGGAAGCTCGGGACAACTGATTGAAGCCTACAAGATCCAAACACGCGATTATTTTGAACAATAGACTCTGCCAACGTTGCCGGGTACTGTCGATTCCGAGCAGATATTTATGTCTTGGCCGCGGTGGGACACGGAAAATAATTATTGCTTGGAGAACCTTTATTTTCTCATTCCTTGATATATGTTCTCATTGAATCTGCATTTTCAAAGGTCAATTCGGATTATTCCTACCTTGTGCGCAGATCGTTGCGCAGGCACGAACAACGAGGAATCATCGAGACTCTTCTTCTTCCCAAACCCCCAGGAAAATAGACATCACGTCAGGCAACGCAAAAAACGGCACTGACCACAAATAGAAAGAAATTCCATGTCAGCTGACACGGATAGTGTACCCTGCCCTTGCGTAAGCACGTCAAAGGGGCCGGGCACCACTCCGGAAGGTGTGGTCAGGCCCAGACGCATCCCAAAGAAAGAATGTAGAGAAGAAAGACGAGAGAGACAAAACAAAAGAGGCTTTCAAAGATTGATCAAACATCGGCACAATAAAATTCAACTTCTCCTCCCCATGAGCCGCCGAAGCTCACCCCGGTAAGCATGTGTCTGCGGAGGGAAAGAGGAGGGTGGAGAAACCTCCGGCTTACCAGGTCACGCAAAAAATCAGGAAAAAATACAGAGGGGGCGAAGCCTCAGAAAAAGACCCCCGGGGACGAAGTGCCTTCCATTCACTTCTTCCCCCCTCCGCAGCAGACTCCTCAGCGGAGCTCTTGCCACGGGCAGAAGAGGCGGCCGAAAAGAACTTGCGGCCGCCACGGCCACGGCCACGGCCACGGCCACGAGTAGCACCCCGAGACCATCCTCGGGTCGCGCCTCGAACAGCAGAGCCTCCGCGTCCGCGCGACGAGACCCAATGTCCACTGCGGCCGCGGTGGGTGTTGGAAACGACCACCCTCGACCCATCTTCCAGAGTGAAGAGGCGCGTAGCGGCCTTGGGGTGATCGTAGCCCTGCTTGGTCAGACGCCGGTTGGCGTTGTAGACCGAGAGTTCCTTGCCCGGGTCCAGCGCGAGGGCTGTGTGCGGGCGAGTGTGGTGGTGTTGTGACAGAGGGGGGGAAAGGTAACATGACCTGTCTCCCTCTTCCCCACCCCTTGCTCCTCAAAATGGCAGGAAGAGCAAAGGTGGTGTCGGCAGGCTCAGGAGGTGGTGAGGCAGTGGGGCTGTAAGCCATGTGGTGCTCCACGCCACCAGGGAGGCGGGTGGGAGTATTTCTGGGGGTTTGGGAAGAAGAAGAGTCTCGATGATTCCTCGCTTCAGCCTCGGAGCCTCGGCGAACGAGTAATCAATCTCGACGACCTTCATCTTCCCAAACCCCCAGGAAAATAGACAGCATGCCAAAGGAATCACACTGCCTCCCAACTCGTGCCTGCCAAAGGGGGGAACTCCCTAGGGGTCCCCCTTGTCAGGTTCAGCGGCCCCCGACATTTCATGAGGTTTGCCACTGAACCGACCCGCCAACAGTGCCTCGTCGAAGCGATCCGTGACTCCTTCCACTGTGCGACCATAGTGCATTTGGTAGGTGCTGGACCTGGAGCTCCAACGATACCTGGTCAGAATCTGTGGCAGTGGAATGCCCAGTGCAGCGGCTTTCGACGGGGCTGCTGAGCGAATTGAATGGGCACCCCACTGCAGGGGAATGCCTGCCACCGTCATCGTCGAACGCACGCAGTTCCGGATCCAGTCTGCCGAGATGGCTTTGCCCACCCTGCACTTCACTGAATTATCCCGTGGAAAGACAAAGAAGGTGTCCGACACTGCCTGACCCGCAACCGCTGGTTCCGTCGGCCGCTTGGTCAGCCACTGTTTCATGGCGCAGTGTAGGCACAGTGGGTTGTCGGGAGCCCCGACCACCTGGACCCATCGAATCTTGGTGTTGTGTGTCTCCTTCGGGCACACCTTCAGCCGAACTGAGTGCTCGCACCCCGGCTGGCCGAACTCAAAGCGTGAGTCGGAAAAAGAGATCGAGGTTGTGTCCATGACCCTCAACCCCGCGATCTCCAACAAGCTGGCGACTTTACCAATGAGCCGATTTTGGTCAAGGGTCGCATTGTCAGCCCATTCCCCCTCGAGCAATTTCAAGAGGTCTGCTAGGTCCCAGATCGGACCGAGGTCTTTGCCCCCAGCCGGTTTGTCCTTCCCGATGCCGGTGACGACTTGTTTCACCAGTTTGCCTTCCGGTGATAGAGGGTGGCCACTCATGGTGAAGTACATGGACAGTGCTGAGCGACGTGCCCCTGCCGAGCCCGAGCTGAGGTCCCTCTCCATGGCCTCATCGGCAATGAACGAGGCGACCTGGACCTCATTCTGGTCGGTCGCCTCCGTGATCGGAGCCAGGTCTTTGAGCGCGCATAGCGGCGAATGATGTGTGAGTATTTCTTCGAGGTTTTCTCTGCCAATGACCTCTGAATGAAATAACCTGCCGCTGCCGACAGCTCCGGATGCTTAGGGGCCCAAGCAGGAGCCTCATCTGAGAGCTTTTTCCGGGCTGTGGGTGTGGGTGTCGCGCGTCCTGGGGCAGGACCTTTCTTGCCCGGGCGGAACAGAGTTCCGTCCACGGGTGTCCCCGCGGCGTTCTGGGCATCACAGGCCCCGCTCGTGGGTGCTTCCGACCGACCCGGGGGTTTGTCACACAGGACTCCGGGTGGTGCGTCATGGGAGTGGGGTGGTGGTGCTCTTTGAGCGCAGAGACGCTGCCAGCTCGGCTAAGGTCATGTCCTCTCCCGAGTCTGCGTCGACGTCTACAGCTCCCTGTCCCACTGTGGGATCAGGGGCTCGTTGCTCCCCCACCAGGCCTCCGGGTCGTCGAAGATCCGGGCTGGACCCATGGGGTGCAGCTGTCGGTCCTGGAACTTCTGGACGAGGGTGAGATCCGGATTGGTGAGTGTCTGCCAACCCCACTCGAGGTGTGCCCTGGCTTGCCGGACTGGGTCCCCGACACCTGTGTCACACAACACTCCCAGTGTGGGGGCCCAATTCCCTTGAGGTTGCGTGTCGTGCCTGCCAGGAATGTGTTCTCCTGCCGTGGTAGGGTCAGGGGTGGTGCCACTGCCATGTGCAGCATCACTGGCCACCACGGTGCCGATGTCCACACCGGGGTGAGGAGAAGGGCCTCCCCCGCTGCTCCCTCAACCGTTCCAAGACTCTGAGGATGAGCGAGAACGGTGGGTTTATCCACGGCACTTCTGAGGCTAGGTTCTGCCGGAAGAAGTCCACTCCCGCCGCTCCCGGTTCCTTGACCAAGGACCAGAACCGTGGGCACAGGTGGTTTCGCGCCGATGCAAAGGCGTCCACCGTCGGTTTCGTCCTGAGTTTCACCACCGCCCTGAAGAGGGCTGGGTGGAGCTGGTAATCTTCGGCGTCGACCCACCGCGAGAGCCTGTCCGCTCTCACGTTGTCGGTGCCGTGAATGTGCTCTGTGGTGAGGGTGATCCGGTGTGTCTGGCAGAACTCCCAGAGTGTTCTCAACCGGGTGTTGAGCTGCTGGCTCTGTGACTTGAGTCTGCCGACTGACCACACGACAGACGAATTGTCCGAGAACCAAAGTACGGACTTGCCCGTGACCTGTTCCCGGAACAGGTGGAGTGACCTGATGCCCGCTTCCAATTCGAGCGGGTTTATCGAACTGATGTCCTGCAGGTCCGTCACTCTCCACAACTCGTGTGCTGGGATGCCCTGCTCGATGCTCTGTGCCGGAGTCCTCAGCACTGCCCCCCAGCCCATCTCGGCTGCATCCGTGGTCAGGATCAGCTCTGCTGGTGGGGTCCGAAGTGGGGTGCTGGTGGGGTACTGTGCATGTTCCCACCACTCCAAGTCCCTGTGTGACTCCTCCGAAAGGGTCACCAGTGCGTGCCATCCCCCCGCGCCTTGATCGCCGTGGACAGGTCGATGTTCAGGTTGCGCAGGTACAAGCAGGCCGGGCGAATCGTCTCCTGCATGACGACATGAACCCGATCACCGCTGCCAATGATTTGGCTTTGATGGTGGTGCACTGTTGGGTGTTGTGCGCCATCTCTCTCACCTTCTGTGCCTTCTCGGGTGGGAGTGAGAGTGTCATCGCTCGAGTGTCGAGGACAAACCCCAGGAACTCCAGCATTTGAACTGGTTCCACTTGGGTTTTGTCCCAGCTGATCTCGAACCCGAGTGAGAGAAGGTGACGAAGGAGTGCCAGTGTATGCAGCTTGGTCTCCTGTGGTGACCTGCCCAACACCAGGAGGTCGTCGATGTAGTGGACTACCAAGATGCCGTGTCTCCGGGCTTCCTTGATTGCCACTCTCATGGTCTTTGTAAAGATTCTGGGAGCCACATTCAGGCCGAATGGGAGGGCTTGGAAGCGATATTCCGTGCCCTCCCATTCGACTCCCAGGTATTTCCGGTGAGGTGGAAAGATCGGGATGTGAAAGTATGCATGTTTCAAGTCGATCTTGGTGGCCCACATCATGGGCTCCACCACGGCCCTCACCGTCTTCCACCCCTCCATTTTGAAGGAGGGGCAGAAGATGAAGTGATTCAAGGCGGTGAGGTCCAGGATCAACCTCCATTTCCCGCCGGGCTTGGGCCGCCCAAAAATGGGAGATCTCATCCCTTTGTCCGACCCCCTGGATCGTTTTCAGTGCCGATATCCCAAGGTACTCCTGGACCACCGCCTCCAAGCCCAGTTTCTCCTCCCCACCAAGTGGTAAGGGTCCCGGGACCACGTCCCCGGGTTGGGTGGGGGTCCCTTGAACGGGATGTGAAACCCTTCCGATACCACCTGTGTGTGTGTGTGTGTGTGTCATGTTTGCAACCACTCCTCCCGGTGCCGAGCCAGCCTGTCTGTCCAGTGGTGCGGGCAACTAGGCTGGGTGCTGGTGCCAGGAGAGGTAGAAAAGAACGGGGGAGGGACCAAGGAATAGGGTGGATCGAGGATAACCAGGGAAAGACTGAACAACGGGACAAAGATTGAACCGAGCTGAACCCCCTTGGGACTTTCTGGGGTGGGCAGCGTCCCCATGTACCATCTGGTACTGGTGGTGGGGGTGTGTGGGTTCCCCATTGGGTCCCGCCTCCCGGGACGTGGCCCTCCTCCGGCTCCCCTCAACCCCAGATCCGTGGGGCAGAGCGAGGCCAAGACGGGGCGGCGGGGTGCAGGGACAAGCGCAGGGCAGCATGGGCAGGGGGTGCATGGGCAGCAGCATGGGGGCCAACATGGGCAGGGGCCACACGGGCCAGGTAGGTTTGCCCGGCATTGGATCTGGCCACAGTGGGGTTGCAGATATGGGCGCCACCCCAGGGGGGCTGGGGGCGGCACCCCCGAACCCGACCGGAGGGGTGGTGGGGACAGCGAGGCGCGCCTCCGCCACTGAGGTGCTGAGCTTCACCGCCAACCTGCGGAGGGGTGGAGCTGGTAATTTCCGGGACCCACCGCGAGACCTCCCCGCTGTCACCGTTGGGGAGCCGTGAATGTGCTCTGACTGAGGATCAGGTCCGTCTGGCAGTTCCCAGAGTGTCGCCCGGGTGTCGGCGGCTGGCTCTGTGACGAGTCTGCCGACTGACCCGACACGTTCCGAGACCACCTTGCCGTGACCTGCCCCGACTGAGGTGACGATGCGCTTCCAATTCTGGGGTTTATTGAACTGATCTCCTGCAGGTCCGTCACTCTCCACAACTCGTGTGCTGGGCCTGCTCGATGCTCGTGCCGGAGTCCTCAGCACCCAGCCCATCTCGGCTGCATCCGTGGTCAGGATCAGCTCTGCTGGTGGGGTCCGAAGTGGGGTGCTGGTGGGGTACTGTGCATGTTCCCACCACTCCAAGTCCCTGTGTGACTCCTCCGAAAGGGTCACCAGTGCGTGCCATCCCCCTGCGCCTTGATCGCCGTGGACAGGTCGATGTTCAGGTTGCGCAGGTACAAGCAGGCCGGGCGAATCGTCTCCCTGCATGACATAAACCCGATCACCGCTGCCAATGATTTGGCTTTGATGGTGGTGCACTGTTGGGTGTTGCGCCATCTCTCTCACCTTCTGTGCCTTCTCGGGTGGGGTGAGAGTGTCATCGCTCGAGTGTCGAGGACAAACCCAGGAACTCCAGCATTTGAACTGGTTCCACTTGGGTTTTGTCCCAGCTGATCTCGAACCCGAGTGAGAGAAGGTGACGAAGGAGTGCCAGTGTATGCAGCTTGGTCTCCTGTGGTGACCTGCCCAACCAGGAGGTCGTCGATGTAGTGGACTACCAAGATGCCGTGTCTCCGGGCTTCCTTGATTGCCACTCTCATGGTCTTTGTAAAGATTCTGGGAGCCACATTCAGGCCGAATGGGAGGGCTTGGAAGCGATATTCCGTGCCCTCCCATTCGACTCCCAGGTATTTCCGGTGAGGTGGAAAGATCGGGATGTGAAAGTATGCATGTTTCAAGTCGATCTTGGTGGCCCACATCATGGGCTCCACCACGGCCCTCACCGTCTTCCACCCCTCCATTTTGAAGGAGGGGCAGAAGATGAAGTGATTCAAGGCGGTGAGGTCAGGATCAACCTCCATTTCCCGCCGGGCTTGGGCCGCCCAAAATGGGAGATCTCATCCCTTGTCCGACCCCCTGGATCGTTTTCAGTGCCGATATCCCAAGGTACTCCTGGACCACCGCCTCCAAGCCCAGTTTCTCCTCCCCACCAAGTGGTAAGGGTCCCGGGACCACGTCCCCGGGTTGGGTGGGGGTCCCTTGAACGGGATGTGAAACCCTTCCGATACCACCTGTGTGTGTGTGTGTGTGTGTCATACATGTTTGCAACATAGAGATGCAAAACTCCCGATTCCGGCCGAAGCCGGGGGGTAACATGACCCCAGTCCTCCCATGTCCCCGCAATTCTGCGGGCAACTAGGGCTAGGGGCGGGGCTATGGTGACAGGGAGAGGTAGAAAAGAACGGGGGAGGGGACCAAGGAATAGGGTGGATCGAGGAGATAAATCAGGGAAAGACTGAACAACGGGACAAAAGATTGAACCGAAAGGAACACAATTCCCTTACATTGGGACTTCTTGGGCGTTGGGCATCCGCGTCCCCATGTACCATCTGGTACTGGTGCGGAACACGAACATCGGGGCGTGTTGTTGGCGGATCCACCATCCAAAGTCCCGCCTCCGCGGCCCGTCCGGTCCCGCGGGCACTCGAGCCGCCCCGCTCCCCTTCAACCCCAGATCCGTGGGGCAGAGCGAGGCTCCCTTCGGCGTGGCAAGAAGCCCTTGCGCTGGGGCAGGGACAAGCGCAGGGGCAGCATGGGCAGGGGCAGCATGGGCAGGGGCAGCATGGGCAGGGGCAACATGGGCAGGGGCAACATGGGCAGGGGCAGGGGCAGGGGCAGGGGCATGGGCATGGGCCACAGTGGGAGTCGCAGTGGGGGCTGGTGCAGATGCAGTGGGGGCTGGTGCAGATGCAGTGGGGGCTGCTGCAGATGCAGTGGGGCTGGGGCGGCACCCTGGCGAACGGATTCCCGACCGGCGCGGGCTGCTGGTGGGCAACAGCAGGGCGCACAGCAAAAGGATTGCTGTCAGCCTTCTCCTCAACCCTGTCCTTCTTCTTTGCTGGCGAAGGTTCAGGGGGATGGCGGACGTGGCCGACTCGTACCACCTCCAAGCTGAAGCGGGGCAGCTGAGGGGTCGATGCAATGTGCGGTCACTTTTCCGGGAGGCTGTTTGACAGTGCTCGGTGACTTTGGACACAGGGCCGGATTGCGGCGAAGCAGTGGACGGGTTCACCGAAGCCACAGGTCGGGCGGGAACGGGGTCGCCATCGATACTCGCGATACAGTAACGGGCTTGCTGGAAGACTCCAAATTGAAAATGGTGGCACCACAAATGAATTGAATCAATTGCGCAAGCTTTTGGCAGCACAGAGATTGATCGCCCCCCGCCGACCGTAGAATGCTCAAACTGATGCGCTGAAGCAACTTGGTCGACGGGATGCGCTTCTCAGAGGCCACCAAATACCCAAAAAGTTTGCCAAACTCAGGGATCATGGTAGAAGTGAAGGAAAGACGGCTCAGCTGGTCCATGCTCCGGAAGATAGCTCGATGATCGTCGAGCTCGTCAATAAAGCACAGAAATGGATCTTCTTCATCAAGAATAGAAGCATGTTTTTCAATAAAAGCAATGGTTGCGTCGTCCAGATCATCATTCACCGCAGTGATTTCGCAGGCCATAGCCCTGCGTAAATCGTGTTGAACTGAGAATAGTGCCGGGGGAGTCACCACCTGTGCCACTTCCCGAGGTGGTCTGAGGGCCAACCACTCCTCCCGGTGCCGAGCCAGTGCTGAGCGACGTGCCCCTGCCGAGCCCGAGCTGATGTTGTTGTTGTTGTTGTGATACTATTTCGACTGCCAGTAACTGCGCGCAAAACACAGAAAACTGAAACAGAAGAAAATCCGTTCATCCGGTCGAAACCGGCGGGTAACATGCCGACCTACACCCCCTCAGGGGTAGGCGCACAGACGGCATGGCGGGAAAGAGAGAGACTGGAATGTCGCCAGGAAACAGAATCGTTCAAACACTTGACAGCAAACAGAAGGAACATCAAAAGAAAGAACGGGGCAAGGGGGGGGGACAAAAGGATCCAACACTGAGACACGGGACACGAGGAACAATGAAAGGGGGCGAAGGAAGCAAAAGACAAGAACAGTTAGAACGAAAAATATTCCCGAACCCAGCCTGAGGGGGGGGCGGAACCCATCCACCATGACCTACCACCTCGGTAGGACAGGCGCACGGGCCCCTGAATCCACCACCCCCACACACGTTGCTCCCTTCCCAAAGGCCCACGGTTGGCAACAGGCGAGAGGTCGGAGAGGCTAATCTTCGGAGGCACGGCAGAAGCGGCATGGTCGGGCGTCGAGGTAGCACGAGCGGGCGCAGCAGGCACAGCAGACAAAGGGGACACACCAGCAGCAACAGAGGCAGCAACAGGGGCAACAACAGGGGCAGCAACAGGGGCAGCAACAACAGGGGCAGCAACAGGTGCAGGTGCAGGTGCAGGTGCAGGTGCAGGTGCAGGTGCAGGTGCAGGTGCAGGTGCAGGTGCAGGTGCAGGTGCAGGTGCAGGTGCAGGTGCAGGCGCAGGCGCAAAAGCCGGAGCATGAGATGAAGTCGGAGCCGGAACAGGTGCCGGCTTGGCGAATGGGTTCGCCAAGGTGAGAGGTGCTCTTGGGGCAGCGGAAGAGGCAAATGGATTGCTCGAAGAAGGGGAACGGGCTCTCTCCTTCTTCCCCGCTGGACGATCGCCATCGATGATCGGGTGGCGAGTTCCACCTCCACCTCCAAGTTGCTTTGGACCACGGTATGTAGTCTCCCCAACAGATAGGAGGACTCGTTCTGGCGGTGTGCGGTGTTTGTCCACAGACGAGCCGCGCGATGATTCTTGTGGCACGTGGCAGTCGAAAGTTCGCACATTCGATTGCTGGAACAATAAAGCCCCAAGAAGTTGGAAAATAAACTGGCTGATCGCTTCAGGCTGCTTCTTCGGATTGTCCTCCAGCAGCATGTGCACCGTGCGTTCGATGATCTCATAGCGTGGAGCACGGTGCTCATTGACGACCAATGAACTGAAGAGCTTCATAAGCTCCAAACGCATCCAAGGAGAGAGCTTGTCCAATGGAGCTGAAGAGGGGGACCACAGATGCCGACCCAACTCATCTTGAAGATACTCTACCATAGGGTCGTCACGACTTTGGATCTCGGCGTGATCCATAATAAAGTTGGAATCGTCCTTACTGAGCTCGTCATGCTCAGTGGCGATCTCCATGGCCAGAAACGGGCAGAACGCGGAGCAAAGGGAACGTGCAACGCCGAGACTTCAACCGGGGGGGGCCCGAGCTGAGGTCCCTCTCCATGGCTTCATCCGCGATGAACGAGGCGACCTGGACCTCATTCTGGTCGGTCGCCTCCGTGATCGGAGCCAGGTCTTTGAGCGCGCACCACTCTTCATAGCGGCGAATGATGTGTGAGTATTTCTTCGAGGTTTTCTCTGCCAATGACCTCTGAATGAAATAACCTGCCGCTGCCGACAGCTCCGGATGCTTAGGGGCCCAAGCAGGAGCCTCATCTGAGAGCTTTTTCCGGGCTGTGGGTGTGGGTGTCGCGCGTCCTGGGGCAGGACCTTTCTTGCCCGGGCGGAACAGAGTTCCGTCCACGGGTGTCCCCGCGGCGTTCTGGGCATCACAGGCCCCGCTCGTGGGTGCTTCCGACCGACCCGGGGGGTTTGTCACACAGGACTCCGGGTGGTGCGTCATGGGAGTGGGGGTGGTGGTGCTCTTTGAGCGCAGAGACGCTGCCAGCTCGGCTAAGGTCATGTCCTCTCCCGAGTCTGCGTCGACGTCTACAGCTCCCTGTCCCACTGTGGGATCAGGGGCTCGTTGCTCCCCCACCAGGCCTCCGGGTCGTCGAAGATCCGGGCTGGACCCATGGGGTGCAGCTGTCGGTCCTGGAACTTCTGGACGAGGGTGAGATCCGGATTGGTGAGTGTCTGCCAACCCCACTCGAGGTGTGCCCTGGCTTGCCGGACTGGGTCCCCGACACCTGTGTCACACAACACTCCCAGTGTGGGGGCCCAATTCCCTTGAGGTTGCGTGTCGTGCCTGCCAGGAATGTGTTCTCCTGCCGTGGTAGGGTCAGGGGTGGTGCCACTGCCATGTGCAGCATCACTGGCCACCACGGTGCCGATGTCCACACCGGGGTGAGGAGAAGAGCCTCCCCCCGCTGCTCCCTCAACCGTTCCAAGACTCTGAGGATGAGCGAGAACGGTGGGTTTATCCACGGCACTTCTGAGGCTAGGTTCTGCCGGAAGAAGTCCACTCCCGCCGCTCCCGGTTCCTTGACCAAGGACCAGAACCGTGGGCACAGGTGGTTTCGCGCCGATGCAAAGGCGTCCACCGTCGGCTTCGTCCTGAGCTTCACCACCGCCCTGAAGAGGGCTGGGTGGAGCTGGTAATCTTCGGCGTCGACCCACCGCGAGAGCCTGTCCGCTCTCACGTTGTCGGTGCCGTGAGAATGTGCTCTGTGGTGAGGGTGATCTGGTGTGTCTGGCAGAACTCCCAGAGTGTTCTCAACCGGGTGTTGAGCTGCTGGCTCTGTGACTTGAGTCTGCCGACTGACCACACGACAGACGAATTGTCCGAGAACCAAAGTACGGACTTGCCCGTGACCTGTTCCCGGAACAGGTGGAGTGACCTGATGCCCGCTTCCAATTCGAGCGGGTTTATTGAACTGATCTCCTGCAGGTCCGTCACTCTCCACAACTCGTGTGCTGGGATGCCCTGCTCGATGCTCTGTGCCGGAGTCCTCAGCACTGCCCCCCAGCCCATCTCGGCTGCATCCGTGGTCAGGATCAGCTCTGCTGGTGGGGTCCGAAGTGGGGTGCTGGTGGGGTACTGTGCATGTTCCCACCACTCCAAGTCCCTGTGTGACTCCTCCGAAAGGGTCACCAGTGCGTGCCATCCCCCCTGCGCCTTGATCGCCGTGGACAGGTCGATGTTCAGGTTGCGCAGGTACAAGCAGGCCGGGCGAATCGTCTCCCTGCATGACGACATAAACCCGATCACCGCTGCCAATGATTTGGCTTTGATGGTGGTGCACTGTTGGGTGTTGTGCGCCATCTCTCTCACCTTCTGTGCCTTCTCGGGTGGGAGTGAGAGTGTCATCGCTCGAGTGTCGAGGACAAACCCCAGGAACTCCAGCATTTGAACTGGTTCCACTTGGGTTTTGTCCCAGCTGATCTCGAACCCGAGTGAGAGAAGGTGACGAAGGAGTGCCAGTGTATGCAGCTTGGTCTC
Source organism: Paratrimastix pyriformis (assembly GCA_027972325.1). Classification (NCBI taxonomy): domain Eukaryota; phylum Preaxostyla; family Paratrimastigidae; genus Paratrimastix; species Paratrimastix pyriformis. The sequence continues at coordinate 74,481 of JAPMOS010000104.1, forward strand.
CTGTGGTGACCTGCCCAACACCAGGAGGTCGTCGATGTAGTGGACTACCAAGATGCCGTGTCTCCGGGCTTCCTTGATTGCCACTCTCATGGTCTTTGTAAAGATTCTGGGAGCCACATTCAGGCCGAATGGGAGGGCTTGGAAGCGATATTCCGTGCCCTCCCATTCGACTCCCAGGTATTTCCGGTGAGGTGGAAAGATCGGGATGTGAAAGTATGCATGTTTCAAGTCGATCTTGGTGGCCCACATCATGGGCTCCACCACGGCCCTCACCGTCTTCCACCCCTCCATTTTGAAGGAGGGGCAGAAGATGAAGTGATTCAAGGCGGTGAGGTCCAGGATCAACCTCCATTTCCCGCCGGGCTTGGGCCGCCCAAAAATGGGAGATCTCATCCCTTTGTCCGACCCCCCCTGGATCGTTTTCAGTGCCGATATCCCAAGGTACTCCTGGACCACCGCCTCCAAGCCCAGTTTCTCCTCCCCCACCAAGTGGTAAGGGTCCCGGGACCACGTCCCCGGGTTGGGTGGGGGTCCCTTGAACGGGATGTGAAACCCTTCCGATACCACCTGTGTGTGTGTGTGTGTGTGTCATACATGTTTGCAACATAGAGATGCAAAACTCCCGATTCCGGCCGAAGCCGGGGGGTAACATGACCCCCAGTCCCTCCCATGTCCCCCGCAATTCTGCGGGCAACTAGGGCTAGGGGCGGGGGCTATGGTGACAGGGAGAGGTAGAAAAGAACGGGGGGGGAGGGGACCAAGGAATAGGGTGGATCGAGGAGATAAATCAGGGAAAGACTGAACAACGGGACAAAAGATTGAACCGAAAGGAACACAATTCCCTTACATTGGGACTTCTTGGGCGTTGGGCATCCGCGTCCCCATGTACCATCTGGTACTGGTGCGGAACACGAACATCGGGGCGTGTTGTTGGCGGATCCACCATCCAAAGTCCCGCCTCCGCGGCCCGTCCGGTCCCGCGGGCACTCGAGCCGCCCCGCTCCCCTTCAACCCCAGATCCGTGGGGCAGAGCGAGGCTCCCTTCGGCGTGGCAAGAAGCCCTTGCGCTGGGGCAGGGACAAGCGCAGGGGCAGCATGGGCAGGGGCAGCATGGGCAGGGGCAGCATGGGCAGGGGCAACATGGGCAGGGGCAACATGGGCAGGGGCAGGGGCAGGGGCAGGGGCATGGGCATGGGCCACAGTGGGAGTCGCAGTGGGGGCTGCTGCAGATGCAGTGGGGGCTGGGGGCGGCACCCTGGCGAACGGATTCCCGACCGGCGCGGGCTGCTGGTGGGCAACAGCAGGGCGCACAGCAAAAGGATTGCTGTCAGCCTTCTCCTCAACCCTGTCCTTCTTCTTTGCTGGCGAAGGTTCAGGGGATGGCGGACGTGGCCGACTCGTACCACCTCCAAGCTGAAGCGGGGCAGCTGAGGGGTCGATGCAATGTGCGGTCACTTTTCCGGGAGGCTGTTTGACAGTGCTCGGTGACTTTGGACACAGGCCGGATTGCGGCGAAGCAGTGGACGGGTTCACCGAAGCCACAGGTCGGGCGGGAACGGGGGTCGCCATCGATACTCGCGATACAGTAACGGGCTTGCTGGAAGACTCCAAATTGAAAATGGTGGCACCACAAATGAATTGAATCAATTGCGCAAGCTTTTGGCAGCACAGAGATTGATCGCCCCCCGCCGACCGTAGAATGCTCAAACTGATGCGCTGAAGCAACTTGGTCGACGGGATGCGCTTCTCAGAGGCCACCAAATACCCAAAAAGTTTGCCAAACTCAGGGATCATGGTAGAAGTGAAGGAAAGACGGCTCAGCTGGTCCATGCTCCGGAAGATAGCTCGATGATCGTCGAGCTCGTCAATAAAGCACAGAAATGGATCTTCTTCATCAAGAATAGAAGCATGTTTTTCAATAAAAGCAATGGTTGCGTCGTCCAGATCATCATTCACCGCAGTGATTTCGCAGGCCATAGCCCTGCGTAAATCGTGTTGAACTGAGAATAGTGCCGGGGGAGTCACCACCTGTGCCACTTCCCGAGGTGGTCTGAGGGCCAACCACTCCTCCCGGTGCCGAGCCAGTGCTGAGCGACGTGCCCCTGCCGAGCCCGAGCTGAGGTCCCTCTCCATGGCTTCATCCGCGATGAACGAGGCGACCTGGACCTCATTCTGGTCGGTCGCCTCCGTGATCGGAGCCAGGTCTTTGAGCGCGCACCACTCTTCATAGCGGCGAATGATGTGTGAGTATTTCTTCGAGGTTTTCTCTGCCAATGACCTCTGAATGAAATAACCTGCCGCTGCCGACAGCTCCGGATGCTTAGGGGCCCAAGCAGGAGCCTCATCTGAGAGCTTTTTCCGGGCTGTGGGTGTGGGTGTCGCGCGTCCTGGGGCAGGACCTTTCTTGCCCGGGCGGAACAGAGTTCCGTCCACGGGTGTCCCCGCGGCGTTCTGGGCATCACAGGCCCCGCTCGTGGGTGCTTCCGACCGACCCGGGGTTTGTCACACAGGACTCCGGGTGGTGCGTCATGGGAGTGGGGTGGTGGTGCTCTTTGAGCGCAGAGACGCTGCCAGCTCGGCTAAGGTCATGTCCTCTCCCGAGTCTGCGTCGACGTTCACAGCTCCCTGTCCCACTGTGGGATCAGGGCTCGTTGCTCCCCACCAGGCCTCCGGGTCGTCGAAGATCCGGGCTGGACCCATGGGGTGCAGCTGTCGGTCCTGGAACTTCTGGACGAGGGTGAGATCCGGATTGGTGAGTGTCTGCCAACCCCACTCGAGGTGTGCCCTGGCTTGCCGGACTGGGTCCCCGACACCTGTGTCACACAACACTCCCAGTGTGGGGCCCAATTCCCTTGAGGTTGCGTGTCGTGCCTGCCAGGAATGTGTTCTCCTGCCGTGGTAGGGTCAGGGGTGGTGCCACTGCCATGTGCAGCATCACTGGCCACCACGGTGCCGATGTCCACACCGGGGTGAGGAGAAGAGCCTCCCCGCTGCTCCCTCAACCGTTCCAAGACTCTGAGGATGAGCGAGAACGGTGGGTTTATCCACGGCACTTCTGAGGCTAGGTTCTGCCGGAAGAAGTCCACTCCCGCCGCTCCCGGTTCCTTGACCAAGGACCAGAACCGTGGGCACAGGTGGTTTCGCGCCGATGCAAAGGCGTCCACCGTCGGCTTCGTCCTGAGCTTCACCACCGCCCTGAAGAGGGCTGGGTGGAGCTGGTAATCTTCGGCGTCGACCCACCGCGAGAGCCTGTCCGCTCTCACGTTGTCGGTGCCGTGAGAATGTGCTCTGTGGTGAGGGTGATCTGGTGTGTCTGGCAGAACTCCCAGAGTGTTCTCAACCGGGTGTTGAGCTGCTGGCTCTGTGACTTGAGTCTGCCGACTGACCACACGACAGACGAATTGTCCGAGAACCAAAGTACGGACTTGCCCGTGACCTGTTCCCGGAACAGGTGGAGTGACCTGATGCCCGCTTCCAATTCGAGCGGGTTTATTGAACTGATCTCCTGCAGGTCCGTCACTCTCCACAACTCGTGTGCTGGGATGCCCTGCTCGATGCTCTGTGCCGGAGTCCTCAGCACTGCCCCCCAGCCCATCTCGGCTGCATCCGTGGTCAGGATCAGCTCTGCTGGTGGGGTCCGAAGTGGGGTGCTGGTGGGGTACTGTGCATGTTCCCACCACTCCAAGTCCCTGTGTGACTCCTCCGAAAGGGTCACCAGTGCGTGCCATCCCCCCTGCGCCTTGATCGCCGTGGACAGGTCGATGTTCAGGTTGCGCAGGTACAAGCAGGCCGGGCGAATCGTCTCCCTGCATGACGACATAAACCCGATCACCGCTGCCAATGATTTGGCTTTGATGGTGGTGCACTGTTGGGTGTTGTGCGCCATCTCTCTCACCTTCTGTGCCTTCTCGGGTGGGAGTGAGAGTGTCATCGCTCGAGTGTCGAGGACAAACCCCAGGAACTCCAGCATTTGAACTGGTTCCACTTGGGTTTTGTCCCAGCTGATCTCGAACCCGAGTGAGAGAAGGTGACGAAGGAGTGCCAGTGTATGCAGCTTGGTCTCCTGTGGTGACCTGCCCAACACCAGGAGGTCGTCGATGTAGTGGACTACCAAGATGCCGTGTCTCCGGGCTTCCTTGATTGCCACTCTCATGGTCTTTGTAAAGATTCTGGGAGCCACATTCAGGCCGAATGGGAGGGCTTGGAAGCGATATTCCGTGCCCTCCCATTCGACTCCCAGGTATTTCCGGTGAGGTGGAAAGATCGGGATGTGAAAGTATGCATGTTTCAAGTCGATCTTGGTGGCCCACATCATGGGCTCCACCACGGCCCTCACCGTCTTCCACCCCTCCATTTTGAAGGAGGGGCAGAAGATGAAGTGATTCAAGGCGGTGAGGTCCAGGATCAACCCCCCCCCGCTAGTTGCACAGCCTTGTGTTCATATCGTATCATGTCGGCTCGCGCCTCCACTCTACTCTTATCTTTCCCTATTATGATCTTCTTAATATGGTTGGGATGTTCCGGCTCATCATGCACGGCGCAGCCGTGGTATGATGAAGTCGGGACATCTTATTATGGATACCCTATATGATCTATTATTTCAGTAACTCTTCAGTAACTTATTAACTATTAATATTTATGATTGTATTTTAATAGATATTAATAAGTTATGTTGATATAAGATCATATAAGTAGTTATATTTAAGGAGTTACTAAAGGAGTTATTAAAGAGTTACTCAAAAGTTCGTGTCATAGAGGTAATGAGCTTTATGATGGGTTTACGTCAGGAGATTTAACACAAGAAAGTTACCCAAAGGGTGTAAATAGGGAAGATTATTGGGGAAAATAGGGGTATTTCCTGGTAATAAGTTTGATGCCCCTGATATCAATTATCCATTATGCACGTTATGGACCAATACTACGTCAAATACATGTTTCGTTCTTGTCAATATCACATATAATAGTGAGACAAAGCAAACTCTAGCCATTTGGAAACGTGTTTCTTCGAGTTCATATGCCGAATCAGTTGACCCGACTGAAAAATCGGTAGTTATCCGTGATGACAGTTGTTCTGTGCACTCAAATGAGTTATTCCTTACTGGATATGTCGATAGAGTGAGCGGCAAAACTCTTCCTCTGAAAGTCACACCACATCAGTATGGTGGAAATTATACAGGAAAAGTAGAAGCGTCATTAATTACAGGCGATGATATTTCCACCAATTCGGCGATCAATGTTGCAACACTAAAATTAAATAGTTTCGGAACAACAACAGGTTATTTGTATCGTGCGACCGACGGAACTATTGGGTTAGCTGCTGCACCAACAGGTGAGGGTGGCACTACACCATATATTTATTCAACAGATGCATATGAAAACTCTGTCGCAGTTCGTGATATGGTTGGGTCACTACATGCATACAATCTTTGGCTTCCTGGTATTGCCGATCCAACAATCTCAAAACTAGTCAAGATCAATCCTGGAACTGGTGAAATGAAAACTGCCTTAATCAATTATAATGACATCGATTCAACTGTCGACTTCTCTTTCCATAATGTCCGCATCCATTCTATCTCTGATACTGGTATGCTTGGATGTGATGCAAATGGGAATATTCAACGAGTGAACGATGGTGTATTCTCGCAAATTTATTCAATCACTGGTCCCCTAAAATTCCCAAATGCCATCTCCACTGATGGTATCTCCCAATATGGATCTTCAGGTATCATCACCTGTTATAATACAATGAAGTTCCTCAATGGTCTCAGAACACCAGTTCTTAATGCATCATATCTTGCCACAGATTCTAACGGTGCTATCATTGCAACATCATTACCAACGTCCATGTCATTGACATCTTTAACACTTCCATCATTACTGTCAAAGTCATATCTCGCAACCGATGCATCAGGAAATATAATTGCTGGTTCACCTCCAGCCGTCCAAAACTATTCACCACCAATCGCACTAGCCGCAGATAGTATTATATTTTCAAATACTGATAATACCGTGTCTACAATAAAATCATCCGGCAGTATTCAGTATGTTTGTGATTCAGATGCAGACGATACAACACCTGTTCATAAATTCACAAATAGGACAAACGATCTAGTATCAATGTATAATACAAAAACCACATTTGCCTATCCAATCGAATGTCCTACAATATGTGCCAATGATGCGAATTCGCTCAAAATTTCAATGTTCTCATACGGTAACACGAATTGGGGCATTTATCAATCAAGCTATAAAGATTATATAGGAACAGATGGAGCTGCATGCACAAATCCTACAACCAGCACATCGAACGCTCTCCGTATTCGTGTATACAATGACCCAAATACTGGACTAATATTCGAAAACTCAAACAATGTCTGCAACTTTGCATCAAATGCCCAGACAGGTGCTTTCTATACTCGTGGCTTACTATCTGCTTCCGGAAATGTGGCAACATCTAAGATCGTTCCAATTGCTGCGACAGGTTTGAAAATTGCAATAACACAGAATAGTGACAATTGGGGAATCTATCAAGCTATCTCTGGCACAAACAATGATTTCGCTGGAACTGGTTCTGCATGTGCCGGGTATGATATGAATAATGGATTTCGTTTTCGTGTATATGATAGTGGTTCGACAGGTCTTATTTTTGAGAACTCAAACAATGTCTGCAACTTCTCTGCAAATGCCAATACTGGTTCCTTCTGGACTCGTGGATTGCTCACTGCTGGTGGTAACTTAGCAAGCCCGAAGATTAGCTCGCTTGCATCTTCTGCAAATCTTGGACTCAAAATTGGATTTAATGGAACGGCTGACAATTCTTGGGGTGCTTATCTGTCTGCATCAACTTCTTTCGATGGAACAACTGCATGTGTCGGATATGACTTCTCTGGCCAGGCACTTCGTCTTAGGTCTTATAATAATGCAAACTGTGGCATACTATTCGAAAACAGCGACAATGTCACTAACTTCTCTATCAATTCTAATAGCGGAGCAATGTTCGTTCGTGGTAAAGCTTCTTTTCCTGAAGGCATACGTCTTCCTCAAAATGTGAATGGCTATCTCGTGAGTGACTTAAATGGTTTTGTCACGACAACAAGCAGCATATGGCGATCTGAAAATGTTGCTGGTAAAGCAATACAATTGCGTCAATCACTTCAACAGGCAACCTTATAAATATTTCAGGTGACAATGACGAAAGCTATTACAACGCAAATAACACAAATTATGGTGTAACCATATCTTCAAGTGGTGTGAATGCAATGAATTTTGGAAAAACACGGATCACTTCACCATTGATTCTAGCAACAAATAGTGCAACAGGAACAAACATACCAGTATATATCGACAGCAATGGAAAATTAAATTCTGTATCTTCTTCAATCAGATATAAGGAAAATATCACCAACATGGAAGACACATCATACATTTATCAATTGCGACCAGTCAATTATGTATATAAAACAGACACTGAAAAAATGAAACGTTACGGACTAATTGCAGAAGAGGTTGAACTCGTTTCAAAAGATTTGGTCTACTACCGCGATGGACAAATTGAAGGAATTACACAAGACAAACTACCATTTATGATGCTCAATGAAATGAAAATAATGAAACAACAAGTCACCGATCTTGTAACTGAAAACACGTCATTGAAAGAACAGTTAGCCAGTCTTACAGCTGATATGATATCCATCAAGGCACAAATTGCATCTCTAATACAACCATCAGTCAAATTCTCATCTACAGTGCCAACATCAACAACAAATAATAGTTTAACATTTTATGAAGGTGTTGTAGACGAGAGCATACATCTCATGGCACGTTGGAAGAAGGATAACGTCTTAAAGGAACTTGATATGAACACAGATAATCAAAAACCAGTAATATCAAATGGTATCTGACCTTGCACTATCATTGATACAAGGGCATTGGTCTTACCACTTCCTGATCCTCCAACCATACACATCCGAAATAATCCTTGTGGTGCAAATGGATTCAGGATCTTTTCATTGTGCTGATCATCACCAAAAAATTCTTTCACATTTATAACATCCATTGTTTCTATATAAAGAGGCAAGATATTTATTTTCTTCTGTAAATATATAACAATGTCTTTATTACCTTTTGGTTATTCATCAAGTTATACTACATCATCTCAACGTGGTCCTCGTGGTCCTCCTGGCCTATTACATGTCACAGATGGATTACAGTTGGAAACGTCTACTTCTACACTTTCTCTTACATTCGATCCAAATTCAATTACAAAGTATGTGTCAATGACTCGAAGATCTATATCTACAGTAAACATGTGGATGACCCTAATGATGTATATGTGAAGTTGATAGAATATCTTGAAGATGTTCAAGCCAACGCGAGAGAGCAACTTGAAGAGCCTGATTTAGAGATGGTATATTATGGAAATAAGCTTGATGACGTGATCCCAGTTGAAGAGCTCCCATACGAATCCAGTGATATTTGATGATTTCATGAATGAACCCAAACAGAAACAGGCTATAATGACAGAATACTTTACATCAGGCCGACATAAACAAGCATCAGTGATATATTTGGCACAATACTTCTATAATATTCCAACACAAATCAGAGCTAACACAGGGTATTTCCTCATATTTAAGATGACAAAAAGAGATATTAATTGTTTGAACTTATTAATTTGTGAGCCAAAAGAACGAATACAAGCATTATATAATGTAGCGACGGCCCAGAAATTTAACTTTTTGATGATTGACTTGGTCACTACGTTTGAAAAGTTGAAATATCGTCAAAATTTTGATGGCATATTAGAAATGGACCAATAATTATAGTCATGGAACAAAAATTCAGTGAGATCAAAAAATAATATCTTGTGTAAATATATAGATGAGTGATTTACGAAAACCAATCTTTAAAAAGTTATCAAAGAAGGAACTGCTTCAGTTGATGAATCAGACAAAGAATGCCAAACAAAAAGCACAACGTCATGCAATCACACAACAAATTGATGATGCAAAAGAAGATATGAAAACGAAACGGAAAGAGGAAATTGAAAACAAACGTCAATTGCAAAAGGCAAAGACATATCTAAATTTGACTGATAATGACTTGCTTAACGTAGATGCAGTGAATTATGATGAATTGATTGAGCTTGCAAAACAAAACCCAGTCATATTCAATGATATTATTAAGAACAAGCAGTTTGCGGCTATATCAAAAGCGATGGACAAATATACGAAGGATATTGAGAGAGATGGTCGAATTATAAAAGAGCAGGATAGAATTATCGAAAAAACAATTGAAGAAGAGGCCATTAAAGGTCCGATTGCAGTTGCTACCATACCTGCACCAGTGACACCTGAACAAATAGACAAGAGAAGGGAATATATTCATACGAAATTGAAAGATACTCAGAAAGAGAAACACGATCTTATTGCGAATCAAGATCATGTGTTAAAGGAATTTGTTCTCGCACATTATGGCGATGTATTCAAGGCTGATGGGACGCCGGACTACGGTAAGACATATAAACGGAATGGTGAATTACAAGAACAAGGGTATTTGCCTCCGTCATATAACTTTACCGTCAAGAATATATCCAGCATATTCGCTGATCGTATATCGGCGTCGATTCGCGCAAAGCAGGCAGCGATCGAAGTATCGAAAGCTATTAAAGAACCCCCTAACATGGAGGAACATAAAGAACCGAAAGAAAAAATTCCACCTCCGCCACCACCTCCGCCACCACCTCCGCCACCACCTCCGCCACCACCTCCGACCCCTGGTAAAAAAAGAGGGAAGAATCAAAAGTATAAACAGAAAGGAAAAGGTAGCGAAATCTTCCGCTTCTCTCCAGAATTACAACGTCGATTACATGTTCTCATTGGTGAATCAGGAGCAGGAAATACATCACCTGAACTCATGAAAGAAGTAAAAGTCATATTGAAGAATTACAATAAGAAAGGAATGTTACAAGGTCCGAAAGAAGTGAAAGACAGACTAAAAGTAGCCGTTCTAAAATATAAGAAGGGAGACCAATCAAAACAGTTGAAAGGACAGATCTATGATTATATTGATTATTTATTGAAACATAAAGTGATCACGAAATGGAAATACAATCGGTATGTGAAAGCCTTTAATTTGATTCATTAAATTAATATCTGATATATAATATATAGAAAACAATGGCAGTCGCAATTCCATTATATATAAATTCAGAACGTCGAACAAGAGGGTCAAATAGTGATTTCATGATTCAGTATAACATGAATCCGATTACTTTCAATGAGGACAAACGGTATTCAATCAAGCTAGTTCACGCCACAATATGGAATACAATCAAAAACATCACCCAATCGAAACACAATAATAAGTTTCAAATCAATGATGGTTTTGAATGGTTTACTTTCACATTTCCAGATGGATGTTACAACTTGAATGATATGAATGCAGCGTTATATAATCATTTCAGTGAGAGCAATCAGTTAGAAATCGATAATACGACAGGCAATACGGTGAGCCCGATCACATTTTCAGGAGTGGAGGCCACAGCGAAATGCACATTAATCTTACGATTAGGATGGGAGGTTTCATTCGCAGATACGGATGAAGTGAATAATTTGGCAGGTGTGTTGGGTTTTGAGAAGCATGTATATAGTGCCAAAATTGAATCAACCAAACTATTTATTTCGATAGATGCTCCGAATAAGATTGATATTACGAATTATGATGACATTTTAATACATTGTTCACTAGTTGGGTATTCATATTATAACGGTCAGGATTCAGATATATTACATGCATTCCAGTTCGATGTGCCACCCAATTCACAGTGTAATGTGGAACCAAAGAATCCAATAGCATGCACATTGAATACGACCAGAATTAGTGAGATATCAGTCAGGATCACAGATCAAAATAATAATGTCATTAACGATTTTGACGATCCAATTATAATGCTTTTCCAGATAGAAGAGGTCAATGAGGGGACAAACATATTGGCCAATTTAAAACAGATCATACAGGAAGCAGTATCAGAGGCATTAAAGAAGGCATAGAAATCGGAAATCATTAGGAAAATATTTTAATATCTAATTATATAGTATATTAGAATATGAGTGATACTTCTGAAGATGATAATATATCTACCACACCACCAGTTGCAGTGGATTCTGATGAGTCCATTGATATTGATCAAATGGCGACGGAAATACTCAAGGCAAAGAAGAATGCCAAAAGACGAGACAGACGTAAAGTGATCAGACAAACAAAACCAAAACCGCCACATGCGATACCACAAGATGATAATGTTGATGAATTATGTGATCAAATTGACGACTTAGAGAAGAAAATTATAGCAGACCCAAATGACATAGGAAGCAGACAGAAATATAAGAGTATTGCCAGATATATGTTATCACAACATTATATCCAAGAGCCGATCTATGAAAAGATGATACAAATAGCAAAAGTATAAAATAATATCTCCCGTAGTAATATAGATACAAAATGTTTAGAAGCCGCCAAGGAACATACTATAAACCGTTAACCTACACTGAACTCATGAGAAGTTCGCAATTCATGAGACATCAGGTGCCGTTATATGTGTATACATCATTAATGAAAGGGAATATTCGAGGAACAGATCAAATATACATACGTGGAGATGGTATTATGGATTATGTAAGGAAGTTTTGGAATTGGTTTGCACCGAGATCAGGGAAAATCATAGAGAGTGCCAAAGAACTCTTACCTGGAGCGATAGACCTTGGAAAGAAAGCCTATGATGCATATAAGACGAAGGATGCGGAAAAGAAAGAAATATTACCCGCACAGACAGTGGAATTCACATCGAAAACATTACAAGAAGTCGGAAAGTTGATTCGTCATGACAGAGATATTCGTAAACAACAGAAAGATCTTGCCAATATTCGTCGTCAAGAGATAGCGAAAGAACAGATGGATTTATCAAGAGAAAAGACAGCTGAGAAACTTGATAACATGGAACGAGTTAGAGATGCCGTCACCAAACAAGAAGTAGAACAAGCATCAGACGGTAAGGCATCATTGAAGGTTGGGACAGGATCGGGAATAGCACGAATGATAAGACAAAGGTATAACCGGAAACGGAAGGCGGGAGGTGGATTTAGAGAATTTTAAGAACAAAATATTTAGTTGGGTGTAGAATTAATTATTTTGTCCGGCATATATATATAGAATAATGGAAACAAAAGTCATAAATGATCTTATTACACCAGAGCCTTTAGATTATGGTTACATAATGTCTCGTGAAGTGAAATCAGATAATAGCACAATTCGAAACACTGTTCTTGAGATTTCATGCAATGGTGATAATGAACGACAACGATTACGAGATGGTTCATCCACGGCCGCTGAATACAAATATACTCCATCAGAAGATGGGTCACGACCTGATTGGGGTTCGTTAGAATGTGGCATGACCCTCGAGATATCAGCTACTGCGAACTTTAATCCGGAACATATAAATTTTACTAATGGAGGTCCAATCCGTATCTTTGACAAACTGATTCTTGGTATTAATGGACTGGAGACGACAATCGATAAATATGGTCTTGGTGCTTCGATGTTAAACACATTATCTACTTCAAAAGAAGTCTTAGTTGACGGACAAGGGATGACTGGGTTCTATCCCGTTGCAACTACTGCAGGTGCATTCGGCGATCGTGCTGATTACAACGCTCAAGAGCGATTCAAAGTGTTTATGATGAACAATGATACTGTTGATGGTAATCCTGCTACATCTCATAATCATACAGTATATGTCAGATTTCCCTTACCAGTCCCTCAACTGAATTCAACTGATGTATATCGCCCAAATACTGAGGTGACATTCAAATTCTTCAGAGCGAAAACACATGAATTATTTACTACAGCAGCTACCTTTACTGCGGATGAGATCCCAACAGTGAATGTTGCTGATATGAAATTATATGTGAAACTCATTACACCAAACCCAGAACTAGGAATGATCCTCGACCAGCAATACCTAAAATCGAATGTATACCAATATGAACGATTTAACTGCAATACTGTGACAGTGGCCATACCAACAGGCAATTTCACATATCCGATATATGATGGTGCCAGCCGTCCAGCAAAAATATTCATTGGATTCCAGAAACCCACGGTGAATGATGTACTGGCGAACACAACCGCTCACCCTGATCCCTCATTATTTGAGCCATCCAAGATCACAAAGATATATTTAGAAGTAAATGGTTCAAAGAATATTCCATATCTCAACCAGCGCGAACTTGGATTCCAGGCAGAGAATTTTGGTCAGGCATATACTGATCTCATGCGATGCACTAAGTTCTATGACAATAAGTCTGTATCGTCAATCGTATCTCGATCTCTGTTCAAAAACGGCTATACAATTTTCGCATTTGACCTTCATGAAAATATTAAAGATTTACCAGAGCTCAATGTAACTAAAACGGCAATAAAATTAAAAGTTTCAAGAGCAAATGTTATTAATGCTGATATTGCTGCTCATGATGCTGTCCCTATGATTCCTGCGGATCTGACCTTAAATATGGTCTTCTTAATTGTTTGGGAATGTGCAGCCGTTGCCACTGGTGCGACTCGTATATATGAGGAAGTCTTTGGTAAGAATTAAATGATTATATTTATTTTCTCTTCCAAGAATATATAAGAATGCCACAAAGAAAATCCAAAACAACTCATCGTAAAACAACTCATCGCAAATCTCGAGGTGGTGCCGTATCAAAACGTGTGATTGCCTCAATTGTGAAACGTGTGTTACATCCAGGTGGTGGAATGTTCCTTCCTGGGACTATGCGAACTACAATGCGCTAAATAAATATATGATTGTATTATATAATGAACTATAATCATATATTGAAGATTCATCCTTTACTTGATATTGAAATCACACAAGTTCTAAGTGCGTATACACCATTTCTTGGATGTTTCTCGCGTGATGAACTCAAAAAGCTTCCACCATTAAAGAAGGGTGAAAGTATTGTAATCAATATGAACAAATCAAATGAAAGAGGATCACATTGGGTATGTGCATTTAATGGTGATGAATACTGTGAATACTTTGATAGCTTCGGATTACTTCCTCCTCCTGAAGTCCGAGATTATTTATATCGTTCTCGTAAGACATGTATCTATTCCACATTTCAAATCCAAAATATCTTTTCTGTCACTTGTGGATACTTCTGTATGGTTTACATTCTATCTCGTGCTCGTGATCGTGCACCTATTGATGTCATTATGATGTTCAAAGTAAGTGCAGAACCAAACGAACAGAAGATGAATGACCGGATATGTATTAAAATACTAAAAAAACTGTTAAGATGAGATATTTAATTAATGATAAATCAAATATCTAATCGATGTGAAGTGGCCCCAACTCAATGCTCCCAAATGAATCATTGATATAAACAATTTTTATCGGATCACCTGATCTTACACTTTTCTTTTGACATATCGTTGCTTCAAAGTATTTATTCTCATGTGATAGAACAAGTGAAAGTAATGCATCTAATACGGTGCGATTGATGATCACTACATTGTCTTGGTCCGTTTGCATTGATTTCTATATAGTATTATAACATTTTCTTTTTAAATACTTTTTTAATTGAAATCGAATAAGGTGACATTATGGATTTCAGCAGATTTGACTCCTTCAAATTTCAAGTCACCGATCTGATTACCAATTTCTTCATAATTGCCTTCTTCAGTTATGGCAAATCCATCTGTATGTAACCAGACAACTGATGATAAATTGGTCTTTTGTAAGATCTGTAACATCTTATGGCGTCCGTAATGTAATAGGAATGGCATGATACGAGCATAGTCAGTCGTGAAAGAACGGTTAATCTTATGGAATCGGACATAATGGCTATCACGAACAGGTTTCATGGTGTCAATGAATGATGAATCATCTAAATGGGTTTCGTTTTCTTTATCAAGAACCATATTATATGAATTATGTTGCGATAAGGCACCCCATAAACTATTTAAGATTTGTTTCGCTAAATGATTGCCACCGACTTTAAACGGATAGAGGTAATCAACAAATTCTTTGAACATTTTGGATCCTTGAAAGACTTTATCACGGGAATAATATAAAAAGTTGGGTTGACCATCTTCTATGATTGTTGTCTTTAATCCCAGTTTACGGGCATCAAGGATATCAATCAAACAATAATAGTTCTCTGAATTGAACTTGAATGTGATGGCGTTTGTTGGGTTTCCATTATCTTCAATCTCACAGTGATATATACCAAATTGTAATCGTTCAGTTGAACTATTGAACTGATCATTAGTGAGAGTCATGAATTCACCTCTCCGAATCGGAAAGATCGGATTGGGTTTCCTCATAATGGATGGATACATCGAAACAAAGTCATATTTATAAACTTGTCCTGTGTATCCACCTTTTTTACAATACATTAACGCACTATATGATGCACCATTGATGAAACGTGCTTCGTCTTCTTGAATGGGTTCCGGACAGATGAGTTTCGTGAAATGATAAAACAATTTGAGTGCAGTCATAGGAATCGTTTGATTAAATGGATTCACTAAGCCTTCTGTCTTTTCCTTAAGTTCCGTAGCCTCACGAACAAACCGATCATAATATTCTTTCAGATCTTCATCATTCTCGATATATTTTCCCTTAATCATAATATGTGTCTTGTTCATTTCAGATTTAAACTCTGTCATGGTGAAGTTCTTATATTGTTCTCCATCATACCCCCGATATCCATCTTCAATATCTCGGGTAATCATGATTTTACGATCTGAGAAGGAACTACGTGTATAATGTTTATTATCAACAAATAATGTATAATGATTATTTGAAAGCACTAAGTGAAGTTCATTCTTTGAATCATATTGTGATTGATATGTTGCATCTCCATTGACGGTGATACGAATATTCAGTTTCTTTTCAATCATTGGCATCTTGTCAAGTGGGACCATATCTTCACGAGGGACTTTCAGAAAACGTTTAAATGTTGATGGATAGTGCCAAGGTAACTCAGGAAGCACTTGTTTTAGTAAGTTATATAGACAATCATTATGTGAATCTGCTCCACCTCGATTGGGTGCTTGACTTGATTGGAACGAATATACTATGAATTTCTTGAAATGGTCAACGTTATCACCGATTCCATCATAACTCCCCGCTGATGGGAGTGCCACTGGTTGTCCATATTCAGTCATTTTCCCTGAAACCCATCCACCGGGATATAAAAATGAGATCATCATCCATCCATGATATCCTTGATCGACGAATGCATGTGACATCTTTTGACAATACTTCTTTATGATCGCCACTTCTGTTCCAGGAATGTTGGCTGTAAACTTATATGACCAAACCGCATGATTGCGATAGATCAGTTTTAACTTCTTCCGTTCGAATAACTTGATGGTATTCATTCTATATAATATACTATATACTTTTTTTCTTTAAGTAGTTTTTTTGATTATTTCCATTAATTTCCGTTTCTGAAGTGGTAAAACACTTAGTTAGAAGTATTCTGATGGGTTTCCATCAAAAAATCATGTATGTAAATTTTGACATAAGTTTGACATGTTGACATGTTTTGACAGGCGCTCATTCATTAATGACCGGCAACCTTAGATTTCATTCCAGCCTTGTTACATATGTTACATAGTTCATGAAACGTTATAAACATTTATAAATATTTATAAATTCTGAAAAGTTATTCCAAAAATGAGATTTTCCTATAGTAATTTCCCTGAAAAATGCCAAATGGTGAGATAGCTCATTAACTATGCGGAATTGAGCTAAGAACCAACATTACACACATGATCTACACATAAAAACCATTCAGAATATGTTATCATAATGATCACAAGTTCATATAATATTGTAATTCAATGCTATATGAGCTTATTGCTGTTCAAATTCAAAAATTGTCTTATTTTTCTGATGTTTCTGTGATTTCTCGTGATGAACTAGATTAGATCTCATCACATCCGTGTTACAATATTCACAATGAATACGTTCTTTGAGATATGCAAGGTGTTTCTGTTTGAAGGCTGCATCTTCATGGTATCGTCGTTTGAAATAGGAAACTTGATTACCAATATCATCGGCTATTAAATGTTCCATTGTATATTATAATATTATATATTATTTTTCTTTAAATTAATTTAATTTTCCTCGAAAAACTTATTTAATTCAAGGTTCTCTCTGATGTCCAACGTATGAAGATCATTTCTTATGGACAATAACCGATTATCAATATCGTTCAGTATTGTTAATATTCTACCAAATACCGTTTTTAGGACTAACCGATCTTGCTTTGAATTCACGATATCATTATCAGTGAGGAGATAAGGGATACGAATTCGATTATTATGGAGTGCAGCCGCGACATGTCGTATGAATGTTATTCCTAAATCATATTTCCTAACTAGACTCGCATCGTCCTTCACATAAGACAATTTTAACGAATCGGAAAACTTGTTAAAAAGGGAACTCCATTGAATAATAATTTCCCCATTCGTATCGTCGAGCTGACTCTTATTAAGTCTTTCAAGATGAATCTTCGTATAGTCTTTGAGCTGAGAATAACCTTCGTAATTTATCGTTTTTAGAAATGTCAATGACTGTGCGGCATCGTCAACCATTGTCTGATATTGCTTATCAAAATCCTGAATTTTTGACTTGACCTTTTGCAAAGACCTCATAATTGTCTTGAAACAATATGGAGTCGCATTACAGTAATTTTCGTCCGACATAATTGTTTTCAATTTGGATATAGAGCGTATTGGTTCAAGTCTGGTCATTACGTCATGAATCGTCTTATGGTATTCTCGTAGCGATTCCAGTTCTAACTCTTCGTTTCGTATGAATATTTTGAGTTCAGTTTCACACGATTCTTTTAAACTGTCAGTCATTTTTTCATATAATGATTTCATTCTATATATTATAAATCTATATAATTTATTTTTAAATTGTTTTTAATTCATATGATATTTTACGTAATCGTGATTCGATCTACAATAGTGCTGTAAAAATATCTCACGATTTTCATGCCTGAATATCGGATGTATGTGCAGCTCCCCCCGATGACGTTTATGTCTGTGATCTGGATAACGAAAGCTCTTACGTGTCGCAAAATTATCAGCATCCATATCAAAATCAACATCTTTGAATTTATTAAAATTCAATGTGTTTGACGAGAACATTTGATGAAAATATGAATGGAAGAGATTTAGATGACCGATATAATCTCTTCTTGAGAATAAATATTGATCATTTATCGTGGACACATTAGGATCATCTTCCTTACATCGTAATACTTTATGTCTCGTAATTTGAATCACATCATTGTCTGTTTTTATAGTAGCAAAACGTATTGTAGTTATCAGACAGATTGATGCAGGAATGAGCTCATTTGAGATCAATGTTATGAGGTTTGATAGATAAACGATCCTGGAAATAATTTCATTAACAGGAGAAGCATCTATATTTGAAACGACAAAACGTTGAAAGTTTCTATGAAGATCTATGAGATGATCCTTTCTCCATAGAAACATCATGGCTTCATTCGCTAAGTAATCGTATATTAGATCCATCATATCATTATGACATATGATATCACAAACGTGTTTCGTCTTCCCGATTAATGTTGACGAATCGGGGTAAAAACTGGGAGTTGTTCTCTTAAACCATTCATCGTAGAAGTTATATATTTTGTCCATTTCATCGATTTCATTTTGATAGACTGTCATGAGTTGGTCTTTCAGACGATAATACCTCTGACATAATCCTTGGAACAATTCCAATGCAATCTGTTTTGATTCAGATAATGGTTTGAAATTCATTCTATATATTATAAATCTATATATTATCTTTCTAAATAACTAATTTCTTGTGTAATTAATATATGGATTGGTCAAAATTACTAGGTCCAAAACAAACTAAAAATACTGTTCTCAATCAATTACTATCTATTCCACAACGTGATTCTAAAAAGACTGCTTCTCGATTCTATCTTGTTGATCCTCATATTATTAACCAAGCTGATCTCCTGTATCTGCCACATGATCATGATTTTAAATATCTCTTACTTGTTGTCGATATCGGAAGTCGTCAATGTGATGCTGAACCTCTGAAATCTAAAGATGCAACAGCTGTTCGTGATGCCTTTATTAAAATATATAAACGGAAAATACTTGATATCCCTCTCAAAATTGAAGTCGATGATGGTAGTGAATTCAAAGGTCCTTGTCTGAAATTCTTTAAAGATCATAAGGTTTTGGTTCGTGTCGGAAAGGTTAATCGACATCGTATGCAGGGTATCGTCGAAAGATATAATCAGATGATTGCTTATGCATTATTCAAACGAATGTCGGCACAGGAGTTATTAACAGGAAAAACATCTCGTGAATGGATCAAAGTATTGCCTTCATTAATAGAATTTATTAATCAACGTGCTGAGAAACGTGTTCGTAAGTTAAGACAACTCTATCGTCCTGGAGAATTAAATGATCCCATTCAGCAACAACCAAATTTCGAATACATCTATCCACTTGGTTCTTCTGTCCGTGTTGAACTGGATGAACCTATTGATATTGTCACTCGAAAACGGTTACCTGGTCGATTTCGTTCAACTGATATACGTTTTGATCCTCAAGTCAGAACAATCGTTGATCTTGTCATTCGTCCTGATAGCCCTGTCTTATATCTGCTCAATGATCCAGAAAACAAGGCAGAATATGAAAATGTAGGATATTCACGTAATCAGTTACAACTTGTCAAGAATAATGAATCATATCATCATGGAAAAGATCTTCAAATCCCAAAAGAAAATGATCAATATATCATCGACAAGATCATCTCCAAACATATTATCAAGAAAAAGATTTTTTACAAAGTCTCTTGGGTGGGTTACCCTGATGAAAAAGACTTCACTTTAGAACCTAAAGCTCAATTAATCAAGGATGTGCCTCAATTAATAGAACAGTTTGAAAAACAACATAAAAAATAAGATCATTTACTGCTTCTTGTGATGTGATTTTTTCTTATTATTTAAGAGCTTCACCAGATGGGATTCATCATCCGATTCCTTCTTGCCTTCAATCTCTTCTGATCCTATGATATCTTTAAAATCTGGCTCTGGTTCTGGCTCCTTCACTTTAATAATTCTTTTCTTTACTAACTTCTTGGGCTCTTCTTTCGGTTGTTCTTTCGGCTCATCAATGAATATTCCTGCATCAAGATCATCATGGTTTTCTGTTTTCTTTTCTATTTTCTTCACTTTCACATTAATCGATTGTTGATTCATCAACCTGTTGTATGTCTCACATCCACTGAAATCATCTGCCTCGCTAATAAACCGTTTCTTAATATAGAACTCAAAGATCTTCTCTGCTGATGCTGTCACTCTTACTTGATTACCTGTGCCACGATGAACAATATCCATATCACGAAGTTTTGTTGATGTATCACGTATTGATGGAATTGTAATCTTCTTTCCAAAATACCGACTTGTCTTATCTGAAGATTTGTTATTCAACCACTCTGTAAGTCCATCACATACACTTTTTAATGATTCATCGATTCCAGCATCTTTGCTGAGGTATCGCTCCTTGATGTATTGGTAAATGTAAGCCAGATTGTCACAAACCATTTCTGTTCTTGTCTTAGTGGCTGGATACATACGAGAACCATATTGATTATAGGCTTGCATCTCTGGTGTTTTCATTTCCTGTTTACAGTATGCATAGAAACATTTCTCGACTTCCTTTTCTCGGAGAATGTCTGTGAACCGATTGAAGAAGGTCATATTTCCATTTAATTCATCTGAGACATCGAGACAAACCCATCGACGATCATCTTCTTTCAATTGGAACATATAATCATTCACAGCAATGATGAAATTGAGATAGTTTGTTATATCAACTGGTGTCTGATTCTTCTTATGTAATGCAATCTTATCATCTGTTGCAAATTTCTTGATTTGATCATAGAACATGGAAAAGCCCTCAGGACTCTGATGTAATTCTTCTAAGATAATTAAGGTCTTGTTTTCAAATTCACCATTGAACTCTCCCGTCAGTGATGATGTCTTGCTCGACCGATAACATGTGTTTCCTATAATGCGATCTAAAAAGTCAAGAATCACACCTTTACCTGACCCTTGTTTGGACTTTAAGAAGAGTAATGAACGGTTCTTATTACCATTCAGTAAATTGATGATCCATTTCCGTGTATATGCATATACAGGTTCATCACCTGAACACCAAATACGTTTAATGAATTCCCAGATTTCGGTCACCTTATTTTTGGTCTCTTCTGAGAATTCATCATACTGTGTATGCATGTTCACATATCTGAAGCCACAGAATGTATTGATATATCTGAATTTCACTGCTTCATCATCCTCTGATGATAATTCGAAAGTTAATGGCTGATTGGGAATAAAAGCAATATGATTCAACACATTCATCTCTTCCATGAACCATTTGAAGGGTTTGAATTTCTTTGCTTCTTTCCTGTTGTCTTCACATAGCACCATGAATTCATCTGATGTTTTGATATAATTCTGTTTGATCTCTGATTGATCCTTCTCAACAACTTTCACTCCAGTTGCTGTTATATTGTAGAAGTAGATCCCTTCTGTATCGTAACACTTCGCAAAGTAGGTCATAATGTAACGTTTCATTTCATCGACCTTGTGGTCATTGGCTAATTGGACGAGAGTGTTACGATCAAATGGCTTGATGGTGTTTCCAAATAGCATTTCATTTTCGATGTTGATTTGAGATTCCATTCTATTAATATATATACTATAATATTTTTCTTTATATTGTTTTTACTATATTTATTTATTCACGCCTGTAATTATTTTCGCATTCATTTATATAGAAAACATGTCTAAATCCATAAAGATAATTACTGAAGATCCTGTTAATGTTCCTGATCCTCCGAAAATGCTTCAAGAAATTCATTTAGATGCTCCATCGCCAATACTTACTCATGTTAAAAATTACATTTGCCGATAAATACGAAGAGTATATCAATGCTGATCTCGCCAATACTTATCCCATCTTTAATCAGCCTGTCATTCTCCGGTCTTCTCGACATTATATCAAATACATCTCTCCTATTCTTCGAGGTGAAGAACTTACTTTCACTGATGATTGCGACACTATGCAGGAAATGGGAGCTCTTCTCAATGAAATTCATTATTATGGTATTGAACTAACCTCTTATCAAATTCAACAATTGGCCGACTCTTCTGGCTTATCCAAATTAATTAATCAAGTCAAGATATATATTGGCTCTCACGATGCCAAATGTTTCAATCGATCTTATGTCTCCCGTCTCAAACAATTTGAATCAGTATGGAACATTTACATCGGTGTCCTCTCTGAGAAGTATAAAGATGATAACTTCAAAAAAATATCATTTACTGTCATCATGGACACCATCCGTAATAGCAACTTCTTGAGCTTAATCAATATGAATGTTATCTATCACAATATCATCTTTGAATTCTTAACATATCTTAAAGAAGTGGTTATCGACCACAAGGAATCTTCCCTCTCTGATATATCACTTAACCTTTCAATGTCTTTGCTTGATAATGGTCTCCTGTCCTCTGTCACTGGTGTTGCAACAACTGTCACTAATCTCATTCAGAACTCGGCGAAACTTGACAAATCTACTCTCTTACAACAATTAGGATCAATCACCGAAGTTTCTAAATTACTCACTCAGAAATAATATCCCTATGAATTAATTTCTTAAGTTATTAATATAAGAATGCCAATAATTTCTATGCGTAATGGAGCTCAAGCGGAAGTAATCATAATGCAAGGAACTTACAAAGACACACCACAAAATCGTAAGTTACATCGTGTCGGTCAACATTATGATAAGAAGGTATTTAAGATCATTAAAGGACCCACTCCTACGGGGAGATCATATCGAAAGAAACGCGGTAAAGGTCTCTCTGATTATGATCTATCTGATGTCATTCTCAATTCACAACCCATGACTCGTATCGATGATGAAGGTAATAGCTATGTTCAATTAGTCAGACAAGACGGGTCAGTTGATGAAATCCCCGAAGATCGATATAATCGGTTCATCAAATCAAAAGTTGACGACGCAATAAAACCTAAGAAAAGAACGTATTATAAGCGTCCAATTAAAGATACCATGATGCAAGATGGTGATGGTGTGGGTGCCGAAATTGTTGGGGCACTTGGTGAACTCCCGAATACTCTGAAAAAGTTCTGAAAGATCTCCAACCTGATCGTCCTCATATTGGTTTAACTAAAGGGTGGCGAAATCCCTTGACTGGCCAGTATATGGTCGGTAATAAAGTCGAGAATAACCATTACTAAAAGAATGATAAATAATTTATGGCTAATGATAAATTATTTGTCTGTCTTAATTTTGTTGTTCGTTAATCATGATATCCAATTGTTCTTTCAATGCTTGTTGATGGAATTTCGTTCTGATATGACCTGTTTTACCACCATGTTGATATTGTCGATGACATACCTCACATGTATCAATATGAGCTTGCCTTTTAATTGTTTCTCACGAAGGGCTGAATTTTTGATAGGCAAGTTTACAATACTTTGTATGTCCTATTCGTATCTTTGCTCCAGCTATATTATCGTTCAGTGGAGGGTTTTGTTCGAGTTGATAATCACCTTCCAATTTGAACAAGTCTCTTCGTGTGACGGGTTCTTCTGGGTGAAATATTACATCAATCTTCATCCGATCCCATCCAACTCTTCTCACATATTGATAGAACTTACTATCAGCCTTCACTGATGTGTATTTATGTAACGAAAATCGTTTCTCCAATGTTTGGATTGTAGATCCTATGTAATATTGAGTTGGATCTTCAATATCATAGATCTTATAGATGATTCCTGTAGTATATGTTGCTTCCATGTTTATAGTATATAATAATATAGTTATATTTCTTTAAATAGATTTCTCCATTAATTTATTAAATAATTCTTGTTGTTCACGATTTTTTTCTTTGGATTTCATCTGAGGAAAATATAAAAGGAACTCATCCAACTTTAGATGCTTTAGTATGTTATGTATTAGAAAGTTATAATTCAGGAAGTTTTGCGTGTCTGCTTCTTACATTGATTATATCTCGATTGGATCTTATTAAACATCTGTCGTATTTCTTGGATCTGATCTGCCGTAAATTCAGGCAGCTTTCGACTTGACACTCGTGAAAGAATATAGAATATGTTCTCATTATAGACTGTCAGATTCAATTGTTTCAATATCTTCCTCATCACTTTGTATGTGATATCCGATGATGCCATCTTCCGAACTTCGATCTCTTTCTGGATTTCTTGAATCACATCATCTGGGACATCACGTTCTGTCTTTCCTTGATAACTATTCAATATCTCATCCAAATGATGCATCCTCTTATACATCACTCGCGACTTATACATTGTCCCATCACATGAAGACACCGATGATTCGAATTCTATTGGCTCAGCAAGACCACATGTTGGACACACATTATATCCATCCGATACGATCTTCTCTGTCCCACATTCACAGAGATTGTTCGGATCTTTGGGCTTATGAAAGAGGTGCTTCAATGGAACAATCTTTTCGGGTGTTGGTTTATTCTGCATCATCTTGTCTAACTCATCAAATAGAGCATCATCTGACAGTTCAGAAGATGACGATACTTCCGGGCTAATAGCCTCATTCAGTTTTTTCAAATATCTATGATACTTTGTTTTCTTAACCATAAATGTTGTCATAATATACATAGATATATGGAATTTATTTTTATATAAATTAATTTAAAGAATTATATGTTATAATACTATATATATGTATTATAAACCAACTATTACTGTCAGTGGTGAATGTGAAAATCTTCATAAAAATATGTCGGTATTTGACATCTTACAACAATGCCATGCCAAGTTATCAATTAATAATCATGATGTGACTCTAGATATGGGACTTATGAAACTGATGTCTCAACTAATTCAGGACAAAAATAAACAACAAATTCGTGAAAAACAACAAGAAGAGGCCAATCGGATTAATAGGTTAGAAGAATTACTAGGAATGAATAAAAAATCAACAAACGAAAATCAAATCGACGATAATTATAACTACGTATAAATATATTGGTTTTTCTTTATTTGTAAACTATTTAAAGAAAAACATGTTACTATATTATAGATAGAAGAATGAACAAAGATTTAGAAGCAATGTGCGATCATTTTGATGATTTGATTAATGTCGCCACACATTTTGATATTGTCCTCATGAATCTACAAATTGATGACAACTTTTTGAGAAGACACAAATCATAGATATATGCGAGGATCAATTTGATAGACTCAATTCTATCGTGGATGAAATTCGTGATATGAATTGTAATAACAAAGATCATTTAGATTTCATATCCAATAAATATGGAAAGTTACGACTAGACGCTCTTACTACATTATTCAATTCAATAAAATCATATTTCCTTCATCTCAATCGGACCACTATAGAAGACTATTATATGGGTAATCATACAGATGCAGGTGATATATACTTGTTTGGCTTCATAGGAAGTAATCAATATACATTATTAGAATGTGAAAAGCTATACGAACAATCAAAAAAATATAAGGGAGAAGGTAATTCGGAATTAAAACTCGTTCCTTTCGATTTTAATGATCCATTCAAAAGTGCAAATCGCGAAAAATATTAAAACAGTGGTGAAAACACTCAACAAAATAACTTTGCCTCATAAAGATGACTCTTCATCTGATGATGATAAAGGAACTATTTATGGTGATGCTATTAAATCATTCAATAAAGGTGTTCAAAAGATGATAAAACGGAAAAACACGATGACATCGGGGGATCTGCGATCCTTCGCAGCATCCTCACGGTGCTGGCGAGCAAAGCTCTAAGCGCCGCGAGAATGACACTTCTTCTGATGAAGATACCGATAGTTAATTAATATAATATACTTTTCTTTAATTTTAAAGTTATTTAAAGAAAAAATGTATAGTATCTGTATAAGAGCAATAGTATGAGATATATCAACAAGAATGATTCCAACCAAATCATATATTTAGCTTGTCATTCCGACGGTATCATTAGATTTTTACATAGAAAATCAAGTCGAGAATTCTTAATAGAGTGTGCTAATGTGTTTAATTTACTGATTTCTGTATATAGTAATATACAAGCGGAACTTAATAGTATGAGACAGGGATTTAATTCTCCTGAAGATCTAAATAAGTTTAAATCCATATCAGATTTATATACGTCATATGTAGATGCTCTAGAAAAGATGCATAAATATGATCTTATCCTCTTCGACGATTACAAATAGTTCATTGTAATAATCTACAATATATGATTGAGACAGCGCAAGCCATCTTCCGTGTGCGCAAGTACCGGATGCATGAAGGCCTCATCGTCTACCAACATCGTAAGTGTGAAGCCAAAAGCCAGTCACTGGCTCAAATCCTCTCGCTCGGCAACACCGTCGAACGCGCATTCTTCGATGGCCGCTGCGATTGGACGATTCCACAACAAGTGCTCGCAATGCTGGATGCGCGCAGCAATGAGCTGATGAACGGGTCGCTTCCCTTCGTCGTTCAAGCCCTCAAGCAACACAACTACAACCTCAACTTCGCCGAGCTGAGCGCACCCGAACTCGATCCCGTCGAACTGTGGAAACCCGATATGAGCAACAAGATCATTTGCCTGATGGGATGGACACAGGATGCAGATGGCCACTGGACTCGCGCGCCGGAGCACTGGACACCAACGGCTGAGGAGATGACTCAACTTGGCGTGAGAAACAACACAGCTTACCTGCTCACTGTCCGCGATCCGCTGTTTGAAGAGAAGAAGGCCTGGTACGAAATGATTCGAGACCTTGGGATGGATGCCGAATCGGGCTCCAACGTTCAACCGCGCGACGTCATCATCTATCATCATCGTGCAACGCTTAGCGCGTACCACAAACTCATCAAGGCGCAAGGCGAGACGCACGGAACGGCAAACATCGTGCGTGGCGTGGCCCTTCTCCGTAACGTTCACGACAAGTGCACCGGCGCTGAAACGATTGCCACGTTGCCCGCAGAGGTTCCGAGACCGGACATCAACGCACAAATCAAGAAGGTCTCAGCCGTCATCGCCGAACAAGGTCGTACAGAGAAAGCAGTTGCGCGATCGGGTCTTCAGACGCGTGGCGCAGCATCCGTCGTCCCGCAAATCGATCGCAGCATCGTCCTTCGAATCGCGAAGGAGGTAATGGACACTGCGCAGCGCCATGGTACAACATTGGAGTTCAGCTCCGACGAGGCGGCACGCTCAACATCAGCAGATGAGGTGATCAGAATCCTGGAGGCTCACAAAGAAGAGCTGAAGACGACTCATGTAGTCTCACGCTTCGACGTAACGAAAGCGCACGAGATGGTATACAACCTCATGCTTAATGCCGGCCATCAGATCGCGAAGTGGACATCAGCACGGAAGCAAGTCGATGGACAACGATATCGCGTCTACACGCTCAACCTCGATTCGTAACCGCCGCCGGTGTCACACGTTCCCCGTAACGTCCGGACCCCCTCTATCTCAAGTGGCCACCTACATATTCCCAAGACTTCCATCGCCGCGCTCCCGCGTAGGTGGCCACCTTCCCCGTAACGTCCGGACCCCCTCTATCTCCTACGAGTGGCCACGTAGGAAGTCTTGGGAAATTGAACGTGGCCACTATCGCTAGACCCCCCTCCGGAGACCCTTCCGCCTTTTTAGCCTCTCCGAACCCCCCTTAGTCGCTCTTGCAGCAGGTACGCTGGTGGCCACCTACAACATGCGCGGGGTCTGAGTTTAACGTCCGAGGGGGGTCTACTGACTACCAAAAGATGGCTCGCCATACTATCTATTATTTCTTAAGTCTTCCCGGAACTTCCAACGTGGCCACTTTCGCTAGACCCCCTTACTCGCTCTTGCGGCCCCTCCTCGGCGTGTGTGCCATTTTCGACCTTGCCGACGGGGGAAGCGGCAAGGGTTCTGGAGATAACGATAGTAAAGGGGCGATCAACGCGAAATGGGAAGTGGCCACCTACACCGAACACGAAGTGGCCACCTACACGAGAACCAAGGTGGCCACCTACTCGGGAAGCGTCGGCGAAGGCCGATCAACGCGAAATGGGAAGTGGCCACCTACACCAAAACGAATAGTATATAGTAGTAGGTCGAGCCATCTTTTGTAGGTGGCCACCTAGTGATATCAACCGCAAAGTTACTGATATCAAAATCGAGAAACTGGGAAGACCCCCGATTTTTTGAAGTCGCGCAAAACTCGCAAATTTTATATAAACGCGGACTTCCCAATATTTTATATACGGCCCACCCACCCACCCACCCACCCACCCACCCACCCACCCACCCACCCACCCACCCACCCACCCCACCCAGGTTTTAAAAACAGCTAAATTTAACCCAGATAATAAAAGTTTGGAAATCTCCGAAGAATACAATCGATATCACAATGAATATGATAAATTAAATCATTTTATGACTTTGCGAAACGTGGTTTATATATAAACCCATATAATGATTGATAAGTAATCAATAGTATTAGGTATTTAATATTATTGATCATTTCTTTTAATTCATTGCAGAAAGAGCCGCTTGATGAACTGCACTCTTTAAATGTCTCGCACGATGGGCAATTCCATATGTCGTTCCACATACTGAACATGTTTCCTTCACACTCTTCATTGCATTCATCTGATTGCGATGTTCCTGATTGTAAACTTTTGACGTTCTTTTCTTTTCTTGATCATTTCTGGATCCTCTTGTTTCACGACTCCTTTTAATGCTTCTTGTTTGGCTTTTTCCTTTTCTTCATAATGCTCCAGTAATGCTTGTTTATATTCACTTCCCAACTTAGTGCCATACATCATCTCTTGATCAACAAGTTTACGATGCTGTTCTGATTCGATATGTCCATCACGTTCTCCACGATGATAGAGTGCACCACAGAGATAACAGCATTCGATTGAGCTTTTGTTTGTCGTTTCATTCTAGTATATTATAATATAATAATATTTCTTTATATTCTTTTTCTTGAAACTCACTCAGTTTATCATGAGCTGAATGTATGAGACGATAATTAATAGATGATGATCTAAAGTGATGATAAAAAAGATAAAGAAAGAGAGTTACTGAAGGATATAGTAAAATGAAATGTCATATCTTTTCCCCCTAATTTTCCCACTCTCCCCCGAAATTTCTCCTGTTGACGACCTTTATGTTTATCATTCTTTCGTATTTTTCCATGTGATTTCCATCTAGGATTCATTCGTTACTCATCGAGTTATTAAGGAGTTACTTTATGTAGTTACTGAAAATTCTCATCATAGTTGATTTTCATTCTTCTGATCTAAATCATCTATGAAATATCACTAAAAATAGTTACTCAAAAGGGAATAAACGACCAACTTATTACCAGGAAATACCCCTATTTTCCCCAATAATCTTCCCTATTTACACCCTTTGGGTAACTTTCTTGTGTTAAATCTCCTGACGTAAACCCATCATAAAGCTCATTACCTCTATGACACGAACTTTTGAGTAACTCTTTAATAACTCCTTTAGTAACTCCTTAAATATAACTACTTATATGATCTTATATCAACATAACTTATTAATATCTATTAAAATACAATCATAAATATTAATAGTTAATAAGTTACTGAAGAGTTACTGAAATAATAGATCATATAGGGTATCCATAATAAGATGTCCCGACTTCATCATACCACGGCTGCGCCGTGCATGATGAGCCGGAACATCCCAACCATATTAAGAAGATCATAATAGGGAAAGATAAGAGTAGAGTGGAGGCGCGAGCCGACATGATACGATATGAACACAAGGCTGTGCAACTAGCGGGGGGGCAACCTCCATTTCCCGCCGGGCTTGGGCCGCCCAAAAATGGGAGATCTCATCCCTTTGTCCGACCCCCCCTGGATCGTTTTCAGTGCCGATATCCCAAGGTACTCCTGGACCACCGCCTCCAAGCCCAGTTTCTCCTCCCCCACCAAGTGGTAAGGGTCCCGGGACCACGTCCCCGGGTTGGGTGGGGGTCCCTTGAACGGGATGTGAAACCCTTCCGATACCACCTGTGTGTGTGTGTGTGTGTGTCATACATGTTTGCAACATAGAGATGCAAAACTCCCGATTCCGGCCGAAGCCGGGGGGTAACATGACCCCCAGTCCCTCCCATGTCCCCCGCAATTCTCATCGAGTCTGCCGACTGACCACACGACAGACGAATTGTCCGAGAACCAAAGTACGGACTTGCCCGTGACCTGTTCCCGGAACAGGTGGAGTGACCTGATGCCCGCTTCCAATTCGAGCGGGTTTATTGAACTGATCTCCTGCAGGTCCGTCACTCTCCACAACTCGTGTGCTGGGATGCCCTGCTCGATGCTCTGTGCCGGAGTCCTCAGCACTGCCCCCCAGCCCATCTCGGCTGCATCCGTGGTCAGGATCAGCTCTGCTGGTGGGGTCCGAAGTGGGGTGCTGGTGGGGTACTGTGCATGTTCCCACCACTCCAAGTCCCTGTGTGACTCCTCCGAAAGGGTCACCAGTGCGTGCCATCCCCCCTGCGCCTTGATCGCCGTGGACAGGTCGATGTTCAGGTTGCGCAGGTACAAGCAGGCCGGGCGAATCGTCTCCCTGCATGACGACATAAACCCGATCACCGCTGCCAATGATTTGGCTTTGATGGTGGTGCACTGTTGGGTGTTGTGCGCCATCTCTCACCTTCTGTGCCTTCTCGGGTGGGAGTGAGAGTGTCATCGCTCGAGTGTCGAGGACAAACCCAGGAACTCCAGCATTTGAACTGGTTCCACTTGGGTTTTGTCCCAGCTGATCTCGAACCCGAGTGAGAGAAGGTGACGAAGGAGTGCCAGTGTATGCAGCTTGGTCTCCTGTGGTGACCTGCCCAACACCAGGAGGTCGTCGATGTAGTGGACTACCAAGATGCCGTGTCTTCGGGCTTCCTTGATTGCCACTCTCATGGTCTTTGTAAAGATTCTGGGAGCCACATTCAGGCCGAATGGGAGGGCTTGGAAGCGATATTCCGTGCCCTCCCATTCGACTCCCAGGTATTTCCGGTGAGGTGGAAAGATCGGGATGTGAAAGTATGCATGTTTCAAGTCGATCTTGGTGGCCCACATCATGGGCTCCACCACGGCCCTCACCGTCTTCCACCCCTCCATTTTGAAGGAGGGGCAGAAGATGAAGTGATTCAAGGCGGTGAGGTCCAGGATCAACCTCCATTTCCCGCCGGGCTTGGGCCGCCCAAAAATGGGAGATCTCATCCCTTTGTCCGACCCCCTGGATCGTTTTCAGTGCCGATATCCCAAGGTACTCCTGGACCACCGCCTCCAAGCCCAGTTTCTCCTCCCCACCAAGTGGTAAGGGTCCCGGGACCACGCCCCGGGTTGGGTGGGGGTCCCTTGAACGGGATGTGAAACCCTTCCGATACCACCTGTGCCACTTCCCGAGGTGGTCTGAGGGCCAACCACTCCTCCCGGTGCCGAGCCAGCCTGCCTGCCAGTGGTCCCCGAGGTGGGTGCTGTGCCAGCAGCCGCAGTTTGGCCTGCTCCCGGTCCCATTGAGGGTCCAGTCCGAGAAGGAAGGGGTCCCTCCCCCCAGGGGTTAGGACTGTCCCTCCCCGAGCTGAGCCCCTTGGGCCGTGTTATGGGGTGAGGCGGAGTTTCCCCTGAGGGGTGGGGGTGAGTGGGTTCCCGAGTTGGGTGCCTGCCCTCCCGGGACTTGGCACCCTCCTCCGGTCCCGTGACGGGGTTGTGGGGGAGAGCGGGAACAAGACGGGGCGGAGGGGTGAGGGAGTGCATGAAGGGTGGTGCAGGTGTGCTGGACAGACTGCTGCCGCCCTCCCTTGCTCTGGTCCCACTCCCGGGCCAGGTAGGTCTTGCCCTGCCATTTGATCTGGCCGTTTTGGGGTTACTTTTATCGGCGCCACCCCCAGGGGCGCCTGGTCGCCCCCCACCCCCGCACCCGTACCGGAGGGGTGGTGGGGACGCGAGTCGCTGCCTCCGCCACTGAGGTGCATGAGCTTCACCGCCAACGCTAGCGGAACGTGTGAGTGGGTGTTTCCGGGACCCTGCCTCGCAGACCTCCCCGCGTGTCCCCGCATTGGGGAGTGTGACCGCCTCTGACTGTGTATCGGTCCGTCTCGGGTTCACAAACCCCTCGCCCAAGGTCGGCGGATCCTTCTCGCCGGTCTCTGTGTAGCCCCCCACGTTCGGGACCTCCTTGGGTGACGCTCGCCCCGCTGAGGTGACGACGCTAACCTGGGGTGTGAGTTGCTGTTCCGAGTCCCCAACCTCGCAGACCTCCATGAGGGTTTCAGGTTTGCCCGACGAGATCGCCTCCGCATGTCCTTCCGTCAGCACCGTGTGCTGCCCCTCTTCGGGGGTCTCTCCGGTGAGTGCCTGCCTCACCTGGGGTAATGTCCTCGCGCGGAGGGTTCCGGTGGGTAGTGTTCCCATGCCGCGAGTCTCCCTGGGTGATGTTCCCTCCATCGACCCGTCAGAGCCTGGACTGGACCCCCAGGCCCGCCCCGACTGCCCCACGGGCTTTGTTGCCTTGTCCTGCTCTGAGTGTGAGAGTGACTGTGCGGTAGGGCTCATGCAGACTGCCTCTCCGAGTGCTGGCGATGACGCCTGCGAGGGTGTGATCACCGGTGCTGATCCGTCCGGTGCCGGTGGAACTGGTGCAGAAGTTGTTTCCAGTTTAGCCACGGTTGTGCCGAGTGGAACACCACAAGGACTGGCTTCCCGGACCAAAGACTGATGAGTATCGAGTATTTCAGCATTGTGCGGTGCGAGTTGGTGAGCAGCAGACCCTTCACCTTTTTCTTCTTGTTGATTGTAACGTGTCTCTTGGCAAGACAACGCCACGGAGCGAGGAAAAGGAGGGGCTGCACCCGAATTGAATGCCAATGAGCCTTCTGTGACCCCAGTTGGTTGTGGGCTCTGTGATGATAAGGCCAACGAGGTTGGTCGAAAAGCGTGCGCCAACGGAGGACCCGAGGGCAGACAAAATTCTGGGGACAGAAAGTGGGTTTTCTTGCGCCGTCTTGACTTTGGAATAACCCAGAGGTAGTCCGTGCTGTTTGACTTGGTGTTTTTGGGAGTGCCCGTGTCCACACCCAGTGTGGCAGAGGAGGCCATGGGCAGACCCGGGTTTAGTGGCTTTTTCCTGGCCTCGGTGGCGGCTTTGTTCTTCAAAGCCTCCAGCTCGCTGGCCTCGATGATGCAGGCCTCGGGCATCTTCGTCCCGTCCTCCAGCCGGCACAGTGGGCGCCACTCGCTCCGGCGGAGGTCGCTAAGGGTCCTCGTCGTTTCCTTGAGGGCATCCAGAGCCAGGATGCCAAGGTTTCGAGCGGCCTCGAATGAGAGCTCAGACGGCGATGATGCCGTCGAAAGGTTGGCGAGTGCCACCAGAGTCTGTAGAGGGCGCATAGCGGAGAACACCCCTGCTGTAGCCCGAGCCAGCGCACTGTCCCGTTGAGTCGCCGCCTTCCGCAGGTCTGGATCAATGAGGCGCAAGGCACTCACTGGTGGTGCAACTGCAGGATCGGCCTTGCCTTGGTCTCGAAAGTTGGGAAACGCGCGGCCGACGTGAACAACGCGAGCGAATTCCTCTTGTGTCGGTGCTTCGTGTTGAAGACGATTGAATTGCAGCCCCAGCATCTGCAAAGTCTGTGCTTCTCTTTCTGGTAAGGTTGGAGGAGTCACCACCTTTTTTGTAGGGGCCTCCTTCGCAAAGATGTCCGGTAACTTGGCCGTTGGTTTGAAATAGATCTGTTGGAGAGTATCGAAGTAGTATTGTCCGACTTCCTCTTGATCTTGATCGCTTTCACCTTCTTTTTCTTCAGGATTTGTTGCACCCAACAGAGAGCTGTCACCCTCCGCTCCAGTGTCGCCTTCAGGGTCAGGAGGTTGGGTTTGGGGGCCAGGGTTGGCCGGGTGTTCAGGGTCAAGGGCGGGCCCCTGTTGCTGCTGGGTCTGTTGTTGTGGTGTTGCTTGTTGATCTGCTTGATCCATTCTTTGCCCAATAGGGATGCGTCTTGAAGCGTGCGAAACGCAAAGGGCAGGGTACACTATCCGTGTCAGCTGACATGGAATTTCTTTCTATTTGTGGTCAGTGCCGCTTTTTGCGTTGCCTGACGTGATGTCTATTTTACTGGGGGTTTGGGAAGATGAAGGTCGTCGAGATTGATTACTCGTTCGCCGAGGCTCCGAGGCTGAATACCGACTCTCCGGTGCCATCTGTGTTGAGTTGCACAAGGTACTTAACCGGTTGGGACTCACCTTCGGAAAAATCCTGTTTTCGATGACCTGCGGTCAAAGTGCTGATATCGAGAAGACCTACCAGTTCCTGACTTCAAGAGCCTTGATGATTCTTGTGTGTCTGGATTCCGAGGCTGCATTCGGCGTCGACCGTGCCGTCGATGGCCACATGAGGCTGGATGAGCTTGCCCTCTGGGAACGCACTTTCCCCTTCTACGTCAAGGAGGTTTTTCATGACCGTTCCATGTTGGAACTCACTGACTACTACGGAGAACAGTTCCCCAAGGTATTCCAGGCTTGCGAACGTGAATACCTCGCTCTCTCCGAAGACGAACGGAAGACCTATGACTGGTCGATTCAGTGCCACAAGTTCCGCACCAACACCTGCTACCGCGAGATTCCGGCCCATTGGGACTGTCTCTTCAAGTTCACTGGGAACGCATAAACAACCCGAGACTTTTTGTCTCTATCTCTCTCCGCCACCTTCTTCCCGCTTTCCATGTGTCCCTGTTTTTTTGAAAAGAGTGGCTATTACCCCCTGGAGCCTAGTCGCATCGAGAAGACCGTTGATCTATTGTTCGACCATAACTTTTATCTTGTGCGGAACCCGTCAGCGTGGGTCCGTTCACCGAGAAGAGCGTGTGCCAGCCGTAGTTCGTCCTACAAGGGGAACAAACAGAGAGATGGCGTGAGAAATAGTGCTTTCCTTGTGTCTGATTTTGAACTTCCTGGTTTTGAAAAGAGTGGCTGTTACCCCTGGAGTATCCCGCATGGAAACCGCCAAATGCAGAGGAAGCACGCAAGTCATGCCATGCTTAGCAGACGGACTCGGTCTCGCCAGGTGATCATTCTCGTCGAGGACGTTCCCGAGTCCCTTCCTGAGCCCCTTCCTGAGTCCCTTCCTGAGCCCCTTCCTGAGCCCCTTCCTGAGTCCCTTCCTGAGCCCCTTCCTGAGCCCCTTCCTGAGCCCCTTCCTGAGCCCCTTCCTGAGCCCTTCCAGAGCCCCTTCCAGAGCCCCTTCCTGAGCCCCTTCCTGAGCCCCTTCCTGAGCCCCTTCCTGAGCCCCTTCCTGAGCCCCTTCCTGAGCCCCTTCCTG
Organism: Paratrimastix pyriformis; assembly: GCA_027972325.1. Classification (NCBI taxonomy): domain Eukaryota; phylum Preaxostyla; family Paratrimastigidae; genus Paratrimastix; species Paratrimastix pyriformis. The sequence goes on from JAPMOS010000104.1 coordinate 109,999, forward strand.
AGCCCCTTCCTGAGCCCCTTCCTGAGCCCCTTCCTGAGCCCCTTCCTGAGCCCCTTCCTGAGCCCCTTCCTGAGCCCCCTTCCTGAGCCCCTTCCTGAGCCCCCTTCCCGGCATGATGCCACGACAAGCCCCCGGCTACGAAGTCCGCTGCTCCCCGCTCCTCAATCGGTCTGTTTACTGTTTTCCCTGATGTGTTGTGGGTTTCTCATGCCTCCTCCAGGACCTACGACTTCTTTCAACCGGAGGACAAGACCGAGGTGCACCTAAGCCGACAGGCTTTTACGAACGGATCTTCCCAAGCTGCTGGCAAGTTGGTTCCCGAACACGAATCATCTGAATCCCGGCCTCATCGTCCCCGTTCACTTTTTGAAGCCGTTGACTGAGTACCATTTCTCCGCTCCCATCTGTGTTGAGTTGCACAAGGTACTCACCCGGATGGTTCTCGCTTTCGGTGGCGTCCTTTTTCCTTGACCAGCGGACGCTGTTCTGATACGTCGCAGACCTACAGGGCCTGTCAGCAAGAGCCTTGCTCATTACCCTGCTCCTTGATTCCGAGGCTGCATTCGACATCGACCACCCCATCGAGGGCCCGATGAGGCTCGATGAGATCGTCCTCTGGGAACGCTCTTACCCCTTCTACCTCAGGGTTCTTCGTGACCGTTCCCTGTTGGAGCGCACTGACTACTACGGAGAACAGTTCCCCAAGGTATTCCTGGCCTGCGAACGTGAATACCTCTCTCTCCGCGGACGAACGGAAGACCTATGACTGGTCGATTCAGTGCCACAAGTTCCGCACCAGCACCTGCTCGCGCGAGCTTCCTACCCTTTGGGACTTCCTCTTAACTGGGCCCTTCCTCTGCCCCTTCCTGTCCTTGTGGCTGAGCCCGAACCCGTGCCGGAATCCGTGCCCTTCCCGAGAACGTGCCGGTAGCCGATGATGACGAAGATGAATGGTTTGCCGGCGATAAATTCGGATGACGACACTGGCAACAACGACTACAACGCCAACCCCCAAGGCGAAGACGAAGACGAAGACGAGTAATGAATCTGGTTCTCTTTTTGATCCGAAATTAGAGGCTCGACGTTTTCTCTCGAAAAAAGGAGGAGGAAGTGCGTCAGGGTGAAGCAAGGTGAAAGTGAAGCAAGGAGGATTTGGGAGGGTCTGTTCATGAAAACCCGCGGGCCCTCACTACAGACAGGCCGAGTGGGGAGGGTCTGTCCACGAAAACCCGGAGGCCAGAGCGTCGGGCTTTTTTCTATAGAAATCTCAATGTCTATAGCGTCCACAGAAACCCTGGAACAACCAGGTGGCAAGTCGCGGGGCGGGAGCTTCCCCCAGGCACCCACCAGGTTACGCTGAATGCGGTTATCTTCCTTTTTGGACATGGCACACGGCTTGAACTCTCTCATTGACAATGTGCTCGTGCGTCATGCGCGCCAATTGCAAGCATGAGCGTCACATCGAGTTGGGGCGAGCTCAAAATTGGTATCACCGGTCATCGCCCAACAGCCGGAGTACTACTTACTACACAGCCCCCGTCGTGGGAGACCCGGAGGCACGGGACTCGTCTGCGCCACCATCCTCGCACGAAATGATCTCACTCGGGTGTTTTTCGGCAGGCGCCCCATCGGGGACAGACTCACTCGCCCTGGAGGCCATGAGTGAAGGTCCCCTGATTCAGCACAGTTCCTCAGCATGATTGGGAACGCATGATGCCTCCGCCCCCCCCGAGTCCCCCAACGGTCCGGCAGCATTCTTCAGCTTCACATCAGCTAACAGTTGGGGCAATTACTCCCAGGTTGTCAAGTCCCGGGGGATGCACTTTCCCGCATTGTACCGTTCATGCGGAAGGGGTTCACTTCCTTTGACCATCGCGCACGGAGGGAGCGTCACAACCTCGCGACCCTGCACATGGTGACCACCTTGGGTCGAGCTCACATTGGCCATCCAGTCTCCCCGGGCACCCCACAAACAGCCGTACCGGCCGAGAAATACCCCGTCAACTTTCAGGCGCGACAGGGGGGCCGACTGCCTTGGCAGCAGCAGAGGGAAAGTCCGTCGGAATGTTCTCTCTCCTTCCTCATTGTGTGACACACCAGTCGCAGCACCCATGTGCACCTTCCTGTCCCTGCCCATCACTCCGTCTCATCCCATCCCCTGCTCCAAGGGACATGATGGGGGGGCTCCGTCCCGGGAGGGCGAGCACCCCTGTCTTGGACCCATCACGATCACTCCTGCTTGGGGTCACGCTGTCCATTCATATACGAGACTGAGGGCTACTGTGCACTTGACCGCGGTGCCCACAGCGAGGAGCATTATTCCATCGAATTTCTGCTCCACTGGGGAGCTGTCCGAAGTACACCTCACACGGACACTCATTACCAAGAGCATTTGGTTTGGCGAACAGGTGCTTGTCTGCGCCCACACCGGGCACGGATGCTCACACAGACCACTCTCACTGGGTCAGAAACAACAACAGACTGCGAGACCATACCCCGGGAGAAGACATGCTCTTCGGCGTCAGGAACAGGCGCTCATACTTATACACCCACGGGTCTCACACACTGGGATCGAGGCACCAGCAAAGCTGGCGGTCAGGTCAGAAACAACTTTGGGACTTCGGCACTGCTAGGTGTAGAGAATGGAGATAGTTCACTGACCGCCAGCAAGCTTAATAGTTTTCACTTCTTTCCTCAGTGGGTGCTCGTCTGATATCATGTGCGCTGTCACACCCACACCTGAGGGTGGGTCTGTGCTTGCCTATGACCGTCACCCCAATACTGGGACCTTGGCAGACTTGCACCGCTGGCTTTCTCATGAGGGCGATCCGTTGTATATCCGAATGCCCTATGCCAATGGGTGTATATATCCACAGGGGTATGTTTACCCACTCATGCCTCCGCGGCCACAATGAAGGGCGGTGCCGCGAGTGTGTCTTTGCACTCATCAGCCAGTGCGTGTTCACGGGCACACCCACACTGTTACCCGGTGGGGTGTCCTTGAGGGCGGCCTTGCTGGCCTATGGTGCACTGCTGCACGGCAGCACCAAGAGTTGGTGCTTTTCTGGGGCGGGCTTGTGTGCTCATCATGTCCTTGGATATGTCCTGGCAGTCCATCGTCTGGGGCGGGCCTGAGTGCGCCCAGCATGCCCCCTGGATGCACTCTCACGCCAGTAGCATTATCACAGCACCATCACCACCACACGCTCCATCAGTTTGACGTTTTCTCGGGGCGAAACCTGTGTGCGCATCGGGTCCTGGTACACCAGGACATCCGTTTGATGCGTCTGGGGCGGACCTGGGTGTGCACTCTCACACACCAACAGCATCATCAGTACCACCAGTGCAGTGATTTTTCAGGGCGGGCCTGTGTGCTCATCATGCCCTTGAATGCGTCCTGGCACACCAGGACAGCTGCTTGATGCGTCTCAGGGCGGGCCTGAGTGTGCCCACATGCCCCCCTGGTGTACATTCTCACACCAGCAGCAGCATCACGCCGACACCATCACACAGCACCACTGGAGTGGTGTTTTTTCAGGGCGGGCCTGTGTGCTCATCATGCCCTTGAATGCGTCCTGGCATACCAGGACAGCTGCGTGATGCTTCTGGGGGCGGGCCTGTGTGCCCCACATGCCTCCTGGCGTTCACTCTCACACCAGCAGCGACATCACACCAGCACCTTCAGATCGGAACCACCACACCAGCACCATCATCGTGGGGTTTTGCTGGGGGCGGTGTGAGGCTGTTCATGCCTGCATTCGCATCGACTGATGCCTTTTCCAGGCGGGCTGTGCCTCTCTGCCGGAAGCAACGGCAGCACTCGGCACCTTTCGGGGGCGACCCCGGCACATGCGGGGGGACACTGTGGAGTGGGTATGTCTCACCTGTTTAATGCTCCTTCTGGTGTGCTGCCCCTCCGGCACGCGCACTCCCAACACCCGGATGGGCATGGGTAGAGTCGGCTCATCGGCCGAGAGGAGCTTGTTGTCGAGTTAAGAGGTGGGGAAAGCTATTCCTTTGGTATGGTGTTCACTCTTTCTTGGTTTGGGTTTGTTTGGGGCTATCCCACGAGGCTGTCCCTCGTTCTCCGAACTCGTGAAGGAGAATGGTGGGATAACCGAGTAATCTCTTCCCAAACAAACCCAAACCAAGACAAGTCTCCCACCCACCTCCCTGCCTGATGAGGGGCACTGGGTTTGTTTGTTTCTGCTTTCCCCGCGAACTCTCGACAGCTGCACGTCAACGTGTACCCACAGACAGTGAATGATGGTGGGCATTTTGTCTTCACGGCGCTGTCTTACTACGTGCTGCCTTGGCGTTACTGTTGCCTTTTCATCCACACGATCTGATTGACAAGTCAGTTGGCCTGCCTCGTGGGAGAGGCAATGTGTGGCTGGGTTTCAAGCTTGTTAGATTCCCTTTGACAACAGTGTGGGGGGCCTTATCGGGGCCGTTTGCCCTTAAGTCACCACCCTTCATTCGTGTGTGGGTGCGTGTGTGATACTTCCCGGCTTACGCGGAGTCCCCCCTTCATTCACCCTCATTCAACCTCGTCAGATGTGATTAGGTAATCATGGTGGGGTGAGTGAGGTGTGGTTATTCACCCAGGTACTTTGCTTGCAGCTTATGGGTTATGGGTTCATCCTGCTCGTTGTGCTCTTGTAGGACACCCAGCATGCACCTTCATAGCGGTGTGGGAGTTGTCTTCCCCTGGTCTGTTATGAATGGACAACAGCTCGAGGGACTTCATCGTGGTGCGGGGTGTTGTCTTTCACCACCGTTTTGTTGGCAACAGCCATGTGGCTTTATCGTGGTCGTGGTGGACACCATACCTCCTCCTCGTTCATATGGGGGGGTGGGGTTTTTCTTTCACTGCCGTCTGTTTTGATTTGACGACAGCTCATGTGATTTCATCGTGGTCGTTGTCCCGTGAACCACCCCGATCACTCCACCACACACCTCCCTCTCGCGGGAGGGATATTGGTTGAGCACTCTGAAGTGGCGATCGATACGTCACCTTTTGTGCTCTCTCCCTTTGGGGTTTGGCTTTTGGTGGGGGCTTGTTCTTTTACAGAACTTGACGCCCACACGGCAGGGTGCCTCCACCTCTTCATCGGCGTCGGTCGGCGACTGGTGACGAAGAGGCCGCGAGCACGGGGTCGGAGAACCCTCCTGGGATCTGCGAGGCAAGGTGCCTGTCGCGGCTCCGTCGTGCTCTGCGTTTTTCTCGACGCGTGCCTTTGGCCCGCGCCATGCCGGACAACGAGTCCTCTCGCTGTTTTGTCCGATCTTCTTGTTTTATGCGGGGAGTCCGACCCGTTGAGGGAAGGACTCCCTAAGAGAGGTGCCGGGTACGGGAAGACTCGGTACCTTCGGGGCCTTTGCAGGTTTCGCCCCTCCTTTTATTTGTGGCTTCTTCTCTCCCACCTGTTTTTTTGCTGACCGGTTACAGCGGTGCGTCGGGGTTTTCTCCAGCCTCCTCTTTCCCTGACTAGACGTGCACCCCCCGGGGCGGGTCGCGACCCGCTTGAGGAGATGTTTGGGGTTCGCATGGTTGATCATGAATCTCTCTTCGTCGTTTTCTTTGAAACCTTCGGGAGCTGTGACTCCCAGCTGGATTGTTTACTGCGTTGCGCGGTACTGACTCCCTTCCCACCTTACTCTGCGTCGGTGGCTGGCGTGTCGTCGTCCGAATGGGCTTATGCTTAAAGGACGAGTCGACTGCCGGCACTGACATGACATGTCAAATTCTTTTGCTAAAATTTTTGGATGTCAGTGCCGTTTTGCGTGCTTGCTGTGCAAGTGTTCATTCTTTCTTGGTTTGGGTTTGTTTGGGGAAGAGATTACTCGGCTATCCCACCACTGCGCAGGCGGCGTCCGGCCTGGCCACCGCGACCGCTCCGCTACCATCCCAGGACCTCGACGACGACGGTGCCGCCCAGAGCGGGCCCGAGGGGACCGTCCCGCTGCCCCCCGCGCCCCCTGTGCCCACCCCGGCCCTGCAGATTCACTCTGCCGTCACCCCCCAGCCCCAGGAAGGCCTCGACCTCTACATCCGGCGCGTGGGAGGCCTCGCTGGGGGACTTTCTCGAGCAGCAGCGGGCCTTGCTCGTGGCCGCAGCTGCTGCCTCCGCGGCCTTGCCTCCCGCCCAGGAGGCCGGCCTTGCTGCCCGCGGTGCTGCTGGTGCCCCCCCGGGTGCCGGTGGTGCCGCCGCCGTGCCGGCCGCGGATGAGCCTGCTCCGCTCTCGTTTTTTCGGCCCGACCAGGCCACTGCAACCAACGTTCCGTCCAACCAAGTTCCAGCCGCCGCAGCCTTCCGGCGGCTCGCCCGGGCTGCTCCCGGTCCCTTTCCGGGGGAGGCCGACCCGCCCAGCGGCGACGATGATGCCGCCGGTGCCGAGGGCGAATTTGCGGACGAGGACGACGCTGCCGCCGCCGGCGACGAGGATGAGCTCCGGCACGCAGAGTAAGTAAAGGAGACCCCGTACATAAAACTTTCTATGATGGGAAGAGGTCATGGAGTGATGGTTATTAAGAAAAGTGCCATCATAAATGGGCTGACCTGCACCTGCCCATCATAAAAACTTCGTCATTTTATGAAAATCCTCGTCGGGATTTGTGACGTGAAATTTTCCATCCACTGGTAGGCGTAGGGTGGGAAAAGGGAGAGTGAGACGTATGGGGATACATGAAATTGATTTCCTAACATGAATTCAATTTTATTTCCTTCATTTTATGTCCTCTCCTTATGTTATTCATCTTCTGACTTCTTCTCTCTGTCTTCTAACGAATAGGATCCGAAGTTGGGGAGAAGACGCAGTCTTCACACTCAAACTTTGTTCTCGTCATATTCTGATCTCTCCTTTTTATTCTTTTTATTTCTTTCATCTTATGACGTAAAGTTCCAATTATTTAGAGAAAATAAGTTCTATCCCATGTAAGTTAAATCTTCTGACTTATTTCCGACCATGTATTGTCCAGTGAAAGGGTTTCGATAGCCATGTGTGATGCCGATCTTTGGACCGTGAATCTTCATATCACCTATGACCTTGCGGATCGCGCCAGGTAATTCGGCGACACCATCAACAATTTCGGCCCCTATTCCGTCACCGACCATCATCGTATCTTTTATTGGTCTTTTGTAATATTCACGTGGATGTGTTTTTTTTAATATTGCGTCAACCTGTGGTTTTAAGAAGCGAATATATCTATCTTCCGGAATATCTTCGACTGAACCATCTGTTTTGACTAATTGAACAACCGAATTACCATCGTCGTCAATATAAGTCATAGGCTGGCCATTTAAAACGACATCGGAGAAATCGTAGTCTTTTAGACTGCCCCCGGAGTGTCGCGCTTTCCTGATACCACGAGAAGGACCTTTCACAATTCGAAACACAGTTTTATTATATTTTGACCAACACGCCCTAAAGAACGATTTTGTTTGGTATCTTTGTAAGTTCCAGACATAATGATTTTCTCTGCTTGAGCACCATTTTTAAAGTGATAATAGGCATTAATATATAATTATAGAAGAAAATAATTATATATTCGTATATTTATCGCATTGTTAAGAAAGATGGTAAGGGAGTTCCCGGGAGCATGAGACCACGACCTAAACGTAATATTTTATGAATTGTAGAGCGACGTTTTGTAGTTCCTGAAGTTTTATGGGTTTTTTCTTGTGAGTTTTTTACCAGGCATTCTATATAATATAATGATGAGAAAATATTTAATTATTTTTAAATTTTATTTTAGTCCTTACCGAATTCTTCTGTTGCTGACCCAGTGCTACCATTGAATGTGGTCACACCATCAAAAGCAGCAAGCATCCAAATAACATGTTGTGGTTGTTCTGGGGCACCCTCAGCAGCTGGTTTCAGAATTGTGTGAATATTGATTGCACATTCATGGTTATTTAATTCAGGAAGACCAGCACAATTCTTTCGAACCTTAAATGCGAAAATTGGATACATTGTTTGGAAGTTTTCACGAGTGATAATCCCTCCGTGAACGACATCATTGAAGAACTTTGTGCATTTCATTAAATCGTGATAAACAAATGGGAAATCGCCATTTGCAATATTTAAATCATGAACTTCATTAGGAATTGTATTTTTATCACCGTCTTCAATGGATATCCGTAGTAAACCGGGATCGACAAATTTGCAAGGGTCTGGATGAGCTGTTCCTGCAGTGATGTTGCTGAGGACTCCAATAGGTTGGAATGCAATCAAAACGTAGGCGGGAATAGATTTATATTTCACGAAATTGAAGGTATCATCAGCGGATAGCTTACGAGTTGTTCTGTGAATAGTGTATTTTGGATAGGCAATGCTGAATCCTGTTAAATTTTTTTGCTGATTTCTTCACCTAAAAGGTAGTGTGGAGTGACTTGTGGAAGAAGGATTTTCATTTGTGACACTTCGATATTGATTTTATTATTATCAGTAATACCATTGCCGCAATAAAAGACTGAAGAATTAGGTGCCCGTTCAAATTGAATATTGACTGTAGTTCCTGGAAGATACGCTCCATTGCCAGACAAAATAGGGATTCCAAGAGGAATCATGAAAGCCTTAGTGACAGATGTTCCTGCAATGAATGCGTGTCGAAGATCTTCCATAGAACCGTCATCCTCAGCAAGATCTGGGTAAAGTCCCTGTATTCCAGAATTCATTAGGACATCTCTTGTTTTAGTCAAGATGTCAACCATATAGTTTGTCATACCGTAGTCTTGGATAATTGATTCAATTGTATTATTTATTTTTGTCGTGACTTTTCCGAAAATTCTTCGAATATCGGAGCAAATATTGATAGTGGCCTTTTCAGATGAAGTTGTGCAAGTAAATTTGAGGAAAAGGTAAATGATAGCGTCCTTCCATACAGCAAGAGCCCCTGATTTTGGATACACATAAGAAAATGATGCAGTAGTGCCAGAACCAGGAACCAAAGCATCTGTCGGATTACCTGAATCTTCTTTGATTTCTTTAACCTCGTATGATTTTGTTGAATTATCGTTGAGAATTGGTTGTGAAATTTGGTAGGAAAGATCTTGGAAGCCAGCACTTAGAATTGCGTTAGTAACTTGATCAGTAGACATTAATATATATTAGATTAACAAAAAATTTATTATAATATTTCAAAACTATAATAAATAATTCAATTATACGTATGTTTCTATGTTAAAATTCTTTCAGCCCGCGTCCCCTAGTTCGACGCTTACGAGTCTTCTTCTTTCCATTCCCTACTTTTCTATGTCGGATCACGGCTTGACTGATAGGAATGAAACCATTGCCTGTTAATAACGTCGCTCTACCATTAGACACTGCCTCAATGTCAGATTTGGCGCGATCTTGAGCTGCTCTGTTTGAGATTTGTTGTTGTTCTTGGTTATCTTCATGAGCTGAAATAAGTTGTTGTCTATTGATTTCTGATTTTTGTTTTTCCTCGAGAGATTTTTGCTGTCGTTCAGCTTCACGTATTTCTTTATCTTTTGGGCGAGTTCACTGATTTTTTGAGAGCATCAGTTGTAAGAGCGGTTCCCTCTTGGAACAGATCATGAGGATCACCTTTTTCTTTTTGTATGACTCGTAAACTTTTTGCCGAAGTTCACGGCTTTTGGAATTACCTCTTTGCTGCAGCAATGATGGACTCACTACGAGGTTTGAACCAATTCCATACGTTCTTAAGGATGTCAGTGAACCCATTGCCTTGAATATACACAGGGTCGGTAATTTGAATGCCATTATTCACAATGTCATATAATAATGGAGCAGGAACGCCGACTTTGCTATTAATTTGATTTGATATCAGAATTTCGCCGAGTGTAGGAGGATTGTAAATCGTGCAATAGCGCAATCTATACATAACTATATACTATTACACGAGAAAAATTTCGATTAATTAAGTTATTATGGGAAAGATTGGACGATACTTGAGTAAGTTTCTCTAGTTATAATTTCCATAGTGACCATCTTATTGAGGATAGATTTAAGTTTTTTTCGACTTTGGAGATCGTTGGGATTTTCCATAACTTTTGCCTGAAGATCATCAGCTTCTTGTAATAATTCTGATTCGGAAGGTTCAGGTTGCTTTGGTTTTCTCCGTGCGAGAGTTTTATTGCGTCGTAACACATCATCAGCAATTTTGAGACTTTGAGAAATAATGTTTTGATCAGATTCCATTATCTATAATTATAGATTTCGAAAATTATTTTTACAGAATTAAAAATGGCTTCAACAATTTCCAACTGTAACGTGATTGGTTCATTGAGATCAGATAATATATTATTATTATGATCAGTAAACTGGATTTGAATTTCTTGGATTAATTTAGAATTAAGACGACAATTAGTCAGATGAAGAGGTTCTATCGCCATTTGGTATCCAGGTGGGACATTCATTTGGAAAGTATAAAGTGTATTACTTTTATCACCATTGAGATAGCTTGAACTTACCAAGTTTGTTTTAATAAATATTGCATCGACATCAGTGATATTGATTATGTGTTGCGATATAGTGGATGTATCATAAATAGCGTGATCAAAACCGAGAATATCCGGGAAGTCAGATAAAGAAAAATCAACTTTCCATCCGTTTTTAATCCGTAACAAACAATGTAATGTGCTCATATTAGCTTCAAATTCGATGGGCATACTGACATCGCCAGTGACATTATTTGTGATCAGGTCACCTGATTTTTGGAATTGAGCGAAGAGGAAACTGTTTAAATTATCAATATTATAAGCACCATCTGGAATGACAAAATTGGGATACCATTCAAATCCATTCCATACACGGAAGATTGTATTATTAGCGGAAGCTTTGATATTTTTGATGGTATTCCAGATGGTGCCTTTGACGAGACGAATTAGGTAATTTTTATTCGGGTTCAAATAGATGGGTTCAGTATATTGTATTCGAAAATCGCTATTCGTGCCAGACTTACCATTCAGAACTTCAGAATTAATGAATATTTGTAAACCATTAGCGGACATTTCAATCACCTAGACTGCCGAAGACGGAGGCTGTCGGCTGCTATCCTGAGTCTTACGATGGATAGTGAGTCGACAGCCGAAGTCGAGGCAGGATAGGTGCTACCCTCCCTCTTGTCTGCTGTTTTTAATTTTTCTGCTTCTCCCTTGAGCGCTGGACCCACCCGCACCCATCCTGCTGCTACTGACGGGGTTTGTACGCCATTTCAACCGGCCGCCTCTGCCGCGACTCGTACGGAGAACACCACTCCAAAACGAAGGCACTGTGCTGGTCCGGGGCGCCCCCTTAAGTACTGGAATTGGGCGGGAAATTTCAGATCTCATTTTTTCAACTTTTGCTCTGTTGTGATTTCGACATCCGTGCTTTTTTACCCTCTCTTGGGACCCCTTCCGGAGCCCAAATCGGGGTCACTTCACGGTTCGATCATGGACCGTTGGCCCGCAATTACCTTAACGGTTTTCGGAGATCGGAGATTTGCCGAATCTCGGGCCGTTAACCCCGAATCTCACCCCTTCCGATGCGTGTTAAATTTTTTCTTTTCGCCCGATGTTCTTGGCTCCCTTTGACCTCTCTCTCGGATTTTTGTTGTGATTTATGGACGCGTATTGGACACGCTGCCCGTCGTGACCATACGATTTTAATTTTAGGATTGGTTTTTTTTCGGTCGAACCAACCCTATCGACCACCGGTCGACCCATGTCCATCCTGACCGGTTCTCCACCCAGGACACTTTTTTTGAGATGTTTCCAAGTGCTTTCACCTGGGTTTGACTTGTGACTTTTCTGCATTGTGTGGTGTTTATCATGAAGAACAAGGAGATATAGCACCTATCCTGCCTCGACTTCGGCTGTCGACTCACTCCCGGCAGCAAGCGTTAGGGGTGGCGTATATGTTGTGGGAGTAGTCCCTGCTATGATATCACCATTTGAGTCTGTTGCGAGATAAGCTGAATTAATCAATGGAGTTCTGACACCATTTAGGAATTTCATTGTATTATAACATGTAATGATTCCTGAAGATCCATATTGGGAGATGCCATCAGTTGCTATGGCATTTGGGAATTTAAGGGGTCCAGTGGTAGAATAAATATTCGCAAATTTACCATCAGTCACACGTTGGATGTTGCCATTTGCATCACAACCGAGCATACCAGTTTCGGAGATAGAATTAATCCGAACATTATGGAAAGAAAAGTCGACAGTCGTATCGATGTCATTATAATTAATTAACGCAGTTTTCATTTCACCGGTAACAGGATTGATTTTGACCAATTTGGATATTGTTGGGTCGGCGATACCTGGAAGCCATATAGTATAAGCATGTAGAGACCCAACCATATCTCGAACTGCAACAGTTGACTCTGATACTGATTCAGTATAAATATGAGTTGTATCGCCACCTCCGGATGGGGCGTCAGTCAAACCGACAGTGCCATCTGTAGAACGATACAAATACCCAGTTGTGGTCCCGAAGCTATTTAATTTTAGTGTTGCAACATTGATAGCCGAATTGGTGGAGATATCATCACCAGTAATCAAAGATGCTTCCACTTTCCCAGTATAATTTCCTTCAAATGAATGAGGTGTGACTTTGAGAGGAAGGCTCTTTGTAGTGTCGACATATCCAGGAAGAAATAATTCGGTTGAATGCACAGAACCATTCATATCACGAACAACGATAGATGATTCTGTGGGTTCTACCGCTTCGGCATATGAACTCGATGAAACACGTTTCCATGTGGCGATATTTGATGAAATATTGACGAGAACAAAACATGTATTTGAACTAGTATTAGTCCATAATGTGCATAAAGGATAATTTATATCAGGGGCACCAGGGTTACGTGTCATTGAAATGTATTGTGTAATCGCACTGGGATCGAATGTCAGTGTTAACGTTGATGTGGCTGTATCAAGACTCAATCCATTCCCAACATTCATCACACCAGGTAACCCTCTTGGGCCTCTTAATGATTGTGCAGATTGTGAAGTTCCAAAATATGAAATTGACATATTATAATATACCTACAGAAATTAATTTATCAGCTTAATATATACTATTCATTTCATGCAGGTCATTAATGCAAAACAATTCTTTCATAAAGATCAAAAACGTGACATCGATGATATTAATCCTCTCGCATTTCAGGGAACTTTTCGGGCTTGTCTTGTTGGTCCTTCAGGTTGCGGCAAAACAAATCTCCTGGCTAGTATGATCATCCAGCAAGATATTCTTTATGATCGAGTTTATATTTATTCTAAACATTTGGACGATGAAGATGATGTCTATATGGATATCATTAAAATGTTACACAATGTGGAAGACATCATACGCAAACGAACTGGCAAAAATCATTTCAAATGGTTTTCACTGGAAAACTCATCAACGACGTCATTCCAGTCCAAAACTTGGATCAACATTATCGCAATCTTGTGATCTTTGATGATATGATGAACGAAAAAAAACCACAGCAAAAAGAAATCATTGAATATTATACAAGTGGTCGACATGCGAATTGTAGTTGTGTATATTTGGCACAATATTATTTTAAAATCCCCGTCGAAATTCGCGGAAATAGCAATTATTTTTGTATTTTTAAAATGTTAAAAAAGGATTCAAGAATTCTCAGTGAAATTACCGGCGACAAAACTAAAGATGAACTCCTTCTCATGTATCGTTCTGCAACGAAAGAACCTTTTAATTTCTTCTTAGTTGATCTCAAAACAAGTGATCCTCAATTAAAATATCGGAAAAACTTTGACGAATCTTGGGTTTCTGAAGACCATGAAATTTGAAAAAAATGTCCAGATTTTTGGTGAAAATTTGAACCATTGTCCATTTTTTGAGTGAAAAATTGAACCATTTGTCACGATTTTCATTGAAATTCTGAACAAGATTTCATTTATTTTCTTATTTTTTGGGATTTCAGTCAAAAAATGACATATAATGGTTGACATGATATAGCTACTTTTTGACAGGGTTATGTTCACCTCGATATGATTACATATTATGAAGTGTCATACTCTCTAGTTTAGAGGTGTTATTTTGATGTTTAGATCAATTCCGTGTAGTTACTGAGCTAGGTCAATATTTTAGTAATTTGATGAATTTTTCTAAGTTCCGCCAAATTCCTATAGGAAAATCGTATTTTTGGAATAACTCTGCAGAATTTTTAAATATTTATAAATGTTTATAACGTTTCATAAACTAGAGCACATTTATAGTAATTCTGGCGAAAAAGCTAAGGTTGTTAATCGTTAATGAATGTGCCTGTCAACATTAGATATCTTCATGTCAAAAATGTCAAACTTCAAAATCATGTTTTCTTGATGGAAACCCATCAGATTATGTATAACTAAGCATTTTGATGAATCTGGTTGTGTGGGATTCATTTAATCTGTCAAAAAATAAAAATTTTCTGTTATACTATTATATAGCTATCCATCGTAAGACTCAGGATAGCAGCCGACAGCCTCCGTCTTCGGCAGTCTAGTGAGTCGACAGCCGAAGTCGAGGCAGGATAGGTGCTATATCTCCTTGTTCTTCATGATAAACACCACACAATGCAGAAAAGTCACAAGTCAAACCCAGGTGAAAGCACTTGGAAACATCTCAAAAAAAGTGTCCTGGGTGGAGAACCGGTCAGGATGGACATGGGTCGACCGGTGGTCGATAGGGTTGGTTCGACCGAAAAAAAACCAATCCTAAAATTAAAATCGTATGGTCACGACGGGCAGCGTGTCCAATACGCGTCCATAAATCACAACAAAAATCCGAGAGAGAGGTCAAAGGGAGCCAAGAACATCGGGCGAAAAGAAAAAATTTAACACGCATCGGAAGGGGTGAGATTCGGGGTTAACGGCCCGAGATTCGGCAAATCTCCGATCTCCGAAAACCGTTAAGGTAATTGCGGGCCAACGGTCCATGATCGAACCGTGAAGTGACCCCGATTTGGGCTCCGGAAGGGGTCCCAAGAGAGGGTAAAAAGCACGGATGTCGAAATCACAACAGAGCAAAAGTTGAAAAAATCAGATCTGAAATTTCCCGCCCAATTCCAGTACTTAAGGGGGCGCCCCGGACCAGCACAGTGCCTTCGTTTTGGAGTGGTGTTCTCCGTACGAGTCGCGGCAGAGGCGGCCGGTTGAAATGGCGTACAAACCCCGTCAGTAGCAGCAGGATGGGTGCGGGTGGGTCCAGCGCTCAAGGGAGAAGCAGAAAAATTAAAAACAGCAGACAAGAGGGAGGGTAGCACCTATCCTGCCTCGACTTCGGCTGTCGACTCACTATCCATCGTAAGACTCAGGATAGCAGCCGACAGCCTCCGTCTTCGGCAGTCTAGGTGCTATCACATGCAGAGAGAGAGTCGTGGGAGAAAAGCAAAAACAGAAAACCCACAGCAGCGCAGCATCTAGTCGGCTGGCCGCAGACAAAAAGGAATAAAATGAAAATTCCCAGAAAGGCATGCCAAAACCAGCATCTAGTCGGCCGGCGGCAGCAGGAGAAACACAGAAAACATAAAACAGACAAATGAGGCCCGGCGCGGCGGCAACTCAAAAGCACTCGCCGGCGGGCAGGCTGGACGAATCCGCCTCGAGCTCGTCGTTCTCGTCGTCATCAGACGGCCTGGCCCAGAGAGCGCTCCGGCGGCGGCGGCGCGGAGCAGAAGGCGCCCTGCTCGAGCGGCGGCGAGCAGGCGCAGCAGGCGTGCTCGTGGCATCGCCCGAAGGACTCGCCTCATCGGAAACGTCGTCGTCGCATATCACAACGCGCTGGCGTGGCGGAGCGGCCGGGCGGTGACGCGGCGTGGCCGCCGACAGCGAGAGCGACGAAGCAGGCGAGCCTGGCGGCAGGGGCGGAGGCGGAGGCGCCGGACGCACGGCCTGTACGAGATCCGTGGCGGCGAGCGGCGCGGCGGCGCCAGGGGCACGGGGCGGCGGCGGCGGCGGCGCCGGGGCGAACATCAGGTCGGTGAAGTTGCTGTCGACGCCCGTCTGCACGTAGTGCTGCGCAAACACTTTGGCCGAAGCCCAGCGGCCCAGGTGCAGGATCTTGTCGGGCATGACCTCGCGCGCAATGGCCCAGCTGGCCCCGCCACGGCGGAAGCCGCGGGCCGAGAGGAGCGAGCGATCGCCCCGCCGGCGACGATGACCTCGTTGAGGATGTGGCTGATGGTGGCCGGCTTGACGCCCTCGTAGGGGCGGCGCAGCTGGATAACGACCCGCGACGGTCCGGGCGGGTCGGGGCGCATGGCGCGCGTGCGGCGGAGCCAGCACTGGTAGCAGCTCACCGGGTCGAGCAGCGCATCGGCGGCGCGCCAGATGGTGACGGAGGCGCCCTGGGCGGTGTAGTCGTTCTTGAAGCCCAGCAGGCAGACCACCAGCCGATCGGCGGCCGGCGGCACGGCCACCTGCGCCACGGTGGGCAGGGTCACGTCCGAGGGCCGAAGCAGCGCCAGGAAGGCCAGCAGGGCGACCAGCTTGGCGCGGAGGCGCTCCAGCGGAAGCGCGTCGTTGGGGCCCCACCGGTGGAAGAGCTCCACCAGCAGGGTGGGCGGCACGGGCAGCCCCTTCTGGACGGGCTGCGTGGTGCGGCGCAGACGGATGGCCTTGCGCAGGCGTCCGTAAGGTGGTCTCGCGCCGGGGAAGGCACCCCAAGCGCGTCGTGAATCAGATTGACCACAGTGGCGATGAGCGACAGAGTCGACCGGGGCCGGCAGCTGGCCCGGGTAGCCTCGTCGGTGTAGTCGGCCAGCGCGCTCACGGGCATGGGCACCAGCGGGATGCCCCGGCGGGCGCAGAACCGTGCCAGGGCACGCAGCCGGTTGGTGAGGCTCTTCTCGGTGGTGGGCTTTACAGCAGCCGAGACAAGTAGCTGGCGACCTTGGGCGCTCCAATGGGCCGCTCCGGCCGCCCAGAAATCCTGAAGGCGCAGACGCGCCAGCTGAGGTTCTTCGTCGGCTCCGAGTGGCCGGAAGCAGCCGGGCGGAAGGCCCGCGGGTCCTGCGGCAGGAGCACGGGCCAGTCCACCGTCAGGGCCAGCAGCAGGGGCCACCAGGGCTGGCTCGGCCAGACCGGGGCCAGCAGGGTGCACTCCACGCCGGGCCCGGAGTGCTGCAGGTGGCGCAGGACGCGGTGGATCTGCGAAAAGGGGGGGTTGACCCAGCTGTTCTCGCCGGGCTCCCACCGGGCCGAAAACGTGTCGGCGCGCAGGGACTGCACATCGCGGTGGCGGCTCTCGTAGCGGGGCACCTGGCGCGTCGCGAAGGTGGCCATGCGGTCGATCGAGTGCGGGCCCCAGAGCCGGTCCAGCGAGCGGAACAGCGCCGGGTGGAGCATCCAGTCGCTGCGGTCGAAGTCCCGCGAGAGCTGGTCCGCCGTGGTATTCGTCACGCCCGCCACGTGCTCGGCCTGCAGGGTAATCCCGTGGCGCGCTGCGAGGGCGTGGATGGCCCGGGCGATCCCGTCCAGGGCCTGGTTGAGGCGGCCGAACCCGTTGAGGTGGGCCACCGTCGTCGCGTTGTCGACCTGGAAGAGCACCGTGCGGCCCCGCCAGGCCGGCGTCGCGGCCCAGATGCGCAGGGCGTTGAGCACGGCCATGCTCTCGCGCTGGTTGATGGGCGTCTCGCGCATGACGCCCGTCCAGGGGCCCTGGGCTGTCTCGTTGCGCTCCAGCCAGCAGGCCCCCCAGCCGATGTCCGAGGCGTCCGTGGCGCAGGTCCGATCGGCCGGCGCCGGGAGCGGACAGGCCCCGTTCCAGCCCTCGAGGCCCTCCAGCCACCAGCGGAGGTCCCCCCGGGCCGGCTCGTCCAGCATCACGCAGCAGTGCCAGTTGGGGGCTGCTGCGACCACGCGGTAGACGTTGCGCAGGAGAAACTTGGCGGGCGCCACGGCCCGCGAGACGGACAGGCAGAGGCCCGCCACGTGGGCCACCCGGCGCACGTGGGGCCGCGAGCAGCGCAGCAGCCGGGCGATCTCGTGCCGGATGGTGCGCCGCTTCTCGGCGGGCACGCAGTAGCGCACCTGGGGAGCGGTCTCGACCTCGTACCCCAGGAACTGCTGCCGCGGGGCGGGCGGATGGCACTTCTCCAGCTTGAGGTTCATGCCCGCCTGCTCCATCACGGCCACGAAGCGCGCCCACTCGCGATCGGCCTCGGCCGGCCGACTGGCCACGATGAAGTCGTCGATGTAGGAGAGCATCCGCAGGCCGCACGAGGGGCCCCGGAGGTCCTCGCAGAGGGGCCTGAGAAACTTGGTAAAGGCCCACGGCGCACAGGAGAGGCCGAACGGGAGAACCGTGTAGACGTAGTAGCGGCCCCGCCAGGCGAATCCCAAGAGCTGCTGGTCGTCGGGGTGAATGCGCAGGTGATGGTAGCCCTCGGAGAGGTCCGCCGTCGAGATGTAGTCCCCGTCGCGCAGCAGGGGCGCCAGCGTGGTCAGGTCCTCCAGCTTGAAGGCCGGCGCCTGGACGAAGGAGTTGACGAAGCGCATGTCGATGCACAGCCTCAACTTGCCGTTCTTCTTGGGCGCGCACGTCAGCGGGGAGATGTTGTGCGGCGGCGCCTGGGCGGGTCGGATCGCGCCCGTCTCGAGGAGGCGAGCCACCTCCTGGTCGACGAAGGAGGCGTGCTCGGGGTGCACGTAGTTGGGCAAATGGGAGCTGCACGGCTTGCAGAGGAGCGGGATGCGGAAGCCGTGCAGGAGCCAGTTGTGCACGGGGCGGGGCAAGTGGAAATGCTCCTCCCAGAAGGCCCGGAAGGGCGGGAGGGAGGGACGCCCAGTGCTGAAGCGAGCTGGTGGTGGTGGTGGTGGTGGTGGAGATGCGGCCGGCCCGAGAGCGGGGGGATGGTCGCACCGTGGCGGCGGCAGCGGGGAGGGCGGCGGTGATGGTGGTGGAGAAGGCGGACCCCGTTGCTGCCGCGGCGCGCGGGCTCTGCGCGCCGTTACTGCTCGCCGGCGCCGCCCGACTGCGCCTGCTGGCGCCCGCCGGCGGAGCCGTTGTTGCCGCCACCATTGTCGAAGCGGCGCCGCTGCGGGAAGCTGCGCTGCTGGCGCTGGGCAAAGTCGTTGAACCGGTCGCCGCCTCGGCCGAACCCGCCGCCGTAGCTGCGCCCGCCGAAGCCGCCGCGGCCACCCGACGAGCGGAAGTCGCGATCCCGGCCCCCGCCCATGCGACGCCCGCCAGCCTGGCCGCCGCGTTGCTGCTGCTGCTGGCCGGGCAGGGCGCGCATGCCCTGAGCGAGGCGGATGGCGAAGTCGAGCTGCTGGAGGTTCTGGCCCGTGGCGACCTCGGGAGCGGTGCGGACATACTCGTACATGCGGGCCACGTCGGGGCAAGTGCTGTGTGCACCCAGGCGAGCCGCTTGCGGTCCACGATGGCGGAGGCAATGGAGCGAGCAAAGCAAGAGGGCGGCGCGCAAGTCCTCCTCGGTGCAGGGCAGGCGCGCCAGCCGCTCAAGGTTGAGCGATTCCCGGTGAAGGCGCTGGAGAAAGCGGAATTCAGCCCTGGACTCGCGGGCAAGGCCCGTGACGGAGCCGAGCTGGGGAAAGTCGCTGGCACGGCAACGCCCCGGACAAATGCCCGGGCGCGCTCCAGTGCGAGCCTGTCAGAGGCCTCGCGGTCGCCAGGCTGCTGCTGCGGGTCGGCTGCGTGCCGGAGCTCATCCTCGTCGCCGGCGGCGGCAGCGTCGTCCTCGTCCGCAAATTCGCCCTCGGCGCCGGCGGCATCATCGTCGCCGCTGGGCGGGTCGGCCTCCCCGGAAAGGGACCGGGAGCAGCCCGGGCGAGCCGCCGGAAGGCTGCGGCGGCTGGGACTTGGTTGGACGGGACGATGGTGGCAGTGGCCTGGTCGGGCCGAAAAAACGAGAGCGGAGCAGGCTCATCCGCGGCCGGCACGGCGGCGGCACCACCGGCACCCGGGGGCACCAGCAGCACCGCGGGCAGCAAGGCCGGCCTCCTGAGCGGAAGGCAAGGCCGCGGAGGCAGCAGCTGCGGCCACGAGCAAGGCCCGCTGCTGCTCGAGAAAGTCCCCAGCGAGGCCTCCATCACGCGCCGGATGTAGAGGTCGAGGCCTTCCTGGGGCTGGGGTGACGGCAGAGTGATTCTGCAGGGCCGGGGTGGGCACAGGGGCGCGGGGGCAGCGGGACGGTCCCCTCGGGCCCGCTCTGGGCGGCACCGTCGTCGTCGAGGTCCTGGGATGGTAGCGGAGCGGTCGCGGTGGCCAGGCCGGACGCGGCCTGCGCGGCGGAAGCAGCCTTGTGGACAGCCGCAGCCGCCTGTAGGGCCTGCGCCGGGCTTGCCGGGCCACCGGGAGCCGCCCCGACACGCGGGCATCCGTAACCATCAGCCGGTCCAAGAAGGTCGAGCCCGGGCCGCGAGTGCCCCTTCCCGCCGAAACGGCACTCGAAGAGCCACTCGAAGAGCCGTTGGGGTCGGATTGGGTGTCCCAGGAGTTGGAACCTTGATGTTGATCTTGGGCATCGGAGGGTCTTGAAGTCGATGAGTAGAGGCCATTGGAGTAGAGTTTCGTTGTTGTTCGGTCGGTAGTCCTTGAAAAACGGGTGTTCACCACGAAAAACGAAGGCACTGTGCTGGTCCGGGGCGCCCCCTTAAGTCCTGGAATTGGGCGGGAAATTTCGGATCTCATTTTTCAACTTTTGCCCTGTTGTGATTTCGACATCCGTGCTTTTTACCCTCTCTTGGGACCCCTTCCGGAGCCCAAATCGGGGTCACTTCACGGTTCGATCATGGACCGTTGGCCCGCAATTACCTTAACGGTTTTCGGAGATCGGAGATTTGCCGAATCTCGGGCCGTTAACCCCGAATCTCACCCCTTCCGATGCGTGTTAATTTTTTCTTTTCGCCCGATGTTCTTGGCTCCTTTGACCTCTCTCCGATTTTTGTTGTGATTTATGGACGCGTATTGGACACGCTGCCCGTCGTGACCATACGATTTTAATTTTAGGATTGGTTTTTTTCGGTCGAACCAACCCTATCGACCACCGGTCGACCCATGTCCATCCTGACCGGTTCTCCACCCAGGACACTTTTTTTGAGATGTTTCCAAGTGCTTTCACCTGGGTTTGACTTGTGACTTTTCTGCATTGTGTGGTGTTTATCATGAAGAACAAGGAGATATAGCACCTATCCTGCCTCGACTTCGGCTGTCGACTCAGTATCGTCGTTGGGCCACTCGCATGGGGGCACGATCGATCTTATTGAAGGAAAATGGTGGGTGAAGTGGTGGTGCCGACTTAGGAGAACATATCCAACGTGAAACACATTCAAAACTCACTGATATCGCTCGACGTTTCCATGATGTTCGACTCCAAAAAAACAAACCCCATGAATATCGTTCTCGATTCAATATCATTATGGATGATCCAGTTCTCAGAAATTGGATAATTGAACATTTTGTAGATCCACGAAATGGTTCCATTCAAGAGCGGGCAGCGAGAGCCCATCAGTCGATCGGTGATTATATTAGTACGTATATGAGTCCAATCAATGAGATTTTACATAAGAACAAGTTGTCAGGTTTTCAACTTAAGGCTAACGATGTTAGGGATCTTCTGCTATCACATGCAGAGAGAGAGTCGTGGGAGAAAAGCAAAAACAGAAAACCCACAGCAGCGCAGCATCTAGTCGGCTGGCCGCAGACAAAAAGGAAAAAAATGAAAATTCCCAGAAAGGCATGCCAAAACCAGCATCTAGTCGGCCGGCGGCAGCAGGAGAAACACAGAAAACATAAAACAGACAAATGAGGCCCGGCGCGGCGCGGCAACTCAAAAGCACTCGCCGGCGGGCAGGCTGGACGAATCCGCCTCGAGCTCGTCGTTCTCGTCGTCATCAGACGGCCTGGCCCAGAGAGCGCTCCGGCGGCGGCGGCGCGGAGCAGAAGGCGCCCTGCTCGAGCGGCGGCGAGCAGGCGCAGCAGGCGTGCTCGTGGCATCGCCCGAAGGACTCGCCTCATCGGAAACGTCGTCGTCGCATATCACAACGCGCTGGCGTGGCGGAGCGGCCGGGCGGTGACGCGGCGTGGCCGCCGACAGCGAGAGCGACGAAGCAGGCGAGCCTGGCGGCAGGGGCGGAGGCGGAGGCGCCGGACGCACGGCCTGGACGAGATCCGTGGCGGCGAGCGGCGCGGCGGCGCCAGGGGCACGGGGCGGCGGCGGCGGCGCCGGGGCGAACATCAGGTCGGTGAAGTTGCTGTCGACGCCCGTCTGCACGTAGTGCTGCGCAAACACTTTGGCCGAAGCCCAGCGGCCCAGGTGCAGGATCTTGTCGGGCATGACCTCGCGCGCAATGGCCCAGCTGGCCCCGCCACGGCGGAAGCCGCGGGCCGAGAGGAGCGAGCGATCGCCCCCGCCGGCGACGATGACCTCGTTGAGGATGTGGCTGATGGTGGCCGGCTTGACGCCCTCGTAGGGGCGGCGCAGCTGGATAACGACCCGCGACGGTCCGGGCGGGTCGGGGCGCATGGCGCGCGTGCGGCGGAGCCAGCACTGGTAGCAGCTCACCGGGTCGAGCAGCGCATCGGCGGCGCGCCAGATGGTGACGGAGGCGCCCTGGGCGGTGTAGTCGTTCTTGAAGCCCAGCAGGCAGACCACCAGCCGATCGGCGGCCGGCGGCACGGCCACCTGCGCCACGGTGGGCAGGGTCACGTCCGAGGGCCGAAGCAGCGCCAGGAAGGCCAGCAGGGCGACCAGCTTGGCGCGGAGGCGCTCCAGCGGAAGCGCGTCGTTGGGGCCCCACCGGTGGAAGAGCTCCACCAGCAGGGTGGGCGGCACGGGCAGCCCCTTCTGGACGGGCTGCGTGGTGCGGCGCAGACGGATGGCCTTGCGCAGGCGTCCGTAAAGGTGGTCTCGCGCCGGGGAAGGCACCCCAAGCGCGTCGTGAATCAGATTGACCACAGTGGCGATGAGCGACAGAGTCGACCGGGGCCGGCAGCTGGCCCGGGTAGCCTCGTCGGTGTAGTCGGCCAGCGCGCTCACGGGCATGGGCACCAGCGGGATGCCCCGGCGGGCGCAGAACCGTGCCAGGGCACGCAGCCGGTTGGTGAGGCTCTTCTCGGTGGTGGGCTTTACAGCAGCCGAGACAAGTAGCTGGCGACCTTGGGCGCTCCAATGGGCCGCTCCGGCCGCCCAGAAATCCTGAAGGCGCAGACGCGCCAGCTGAGGTTCTTCGTCGGCTCCGAGTGGCCGGAAGCAGCCGGGCGGAAGGCCCGCGGGTCCTGCGGCAGGAGCACGGGCCAGTCCACCGTCAGGGCCAGCAGCAGGGGCCACCAGGGCTGGCTCGGCCAGACCGGGGCCAGCAGGGTGCACTCCACGCCGGGCCCGGAGTGCTGCAGGTGGCGCAGGACGCGGTGGATCTGCGAAAAGGGGGGGTTGACCCAGCTGTTCTCGCCGGGCTCCCACCGGGCCGAAAACGTGTCGGCGCGCAGGGACTGCACATCGCGGTGGCGGCTCTCGTAGCGGGGCACCTGGCGCGTCGCGAAGGTGGCCATGCGGTCGATCGAGTGCGGGCCCCAGAGCCGGTCCAGCGAGCGGAACAGCGCCGGGTGGAGCATCCAGTCGCTGCGGTCGAAGTCCCGCGAGAGCTGGTCCGCCGTGGTATTCGTCACGCCCGCCACGTGCTCGGCCTGCAGGGTAATCCCGTGGCGCGCTGCGAGGGCGTGGATGGCCCGGGCGATCCCGTCCAGGGCCTGGTTGAGGCGGCCGAACCCGTTGAGGTGGGCCACCGTCGTCGCGTTGTCGACCTGGAAGAGCACCGTGCGGCCCCGCCAGGCCGGCGTCGCGGCCCAGATGCGCAGGGCGTTGAGCACGGCCATGCTCTCGCGCTGGTTGATGGGCGTCTCGCGCATGACGCCCGTCCAGGGGCCCTGGGCTGTCTCGTTGCGCTCCAGCCAGCAGGCCCCCAGCCGATGTCCGAGGCGTCCGTGGCGCAGGTCAGATCGGCCGGCGCCGGGAGCGGACAGGCCCCGTTCCAGCCCTCGAGGCCCTCCAGCCACCAGCGGAGGTCCCCCGGGCCGGCTCGTCCAGCATCACGCAGCAGTGCCAGTTGGGGGCTGCTGCGACCACGCGGTAGACGTTGCGCAGGAGAAACTTGGCGGGCGCCACGGCCCGCGAGACGGACAGGCAGAGGCCCGCCACGTGGGCCACCCGGCGCACGTGGGGCCGCGAGCAGCGCAGCAGCCGGGCGATCTCGTGCCGGATGGTGCGCCGCTTCTCGGCGGGCACGCAGTAGCGCACCTGGGGAGCGGTCTCGACCTCGTACCCCAGGAACTGCTGCCGCGGGGCGGGCGGATGGCACTTCTCCAGCTTGAGGTTCATGCCCGCCTGCTCCATCACGGCCACGAAGCGCGCCCACTCGCGATCGGCCTCGGCCGGCCGACTGGCCACGATGAAGTCGTCGATGTAGGAGAGCATCCGCAGGCCGCACGAGGGGCCCCGGAGGTACTCGCAGAGGGGCCTGAGAAACTTGGTAAAGGCCCACGGCGCACAGGAGAGGCCGAACGGGAGAACCGTGTAGACGTAGTAGCGGCCCCGCCAGGCGAATCCCAAGAGCTGCTGGTCGTCGGGGTGAATGCGCAGGTGATGGTAGCCCTCGGAGAGGTCCGCCGTCGAGATGTAGTCCCCGTCGCGCAGCAGGGGCGCCAGCGTGGTCAGGTCCTCCAGCTTGAAGGCCGGCGCCTGGACGAAGGAGTTGACGAAGCGCATGTCGATGCACAGCCTCAACTTGCCGTTCTTCTTGGGCGCGCACGTCAGCGGGGAGATGTTGTGCGGCGGCGCCTGGACGGGTCGGATCGCGCCCGTCTCGAGGAGGCGAGCCACCTCCTGGTCGACGAAGGAGGCGTGCTCGGGGTGCACGTAGTTGGGCAAATGGGAGCTGCACGGCTTGCAGAGGAGCGGGATGCGGAAGCCGTGCAGGAGCCAGTTGTGCACGGGGCGGGGCAGTGGAAATGCT
Organism: Paratrimastix pyriformis; assembly: GCA_027972325.1. NCBI lineage: Eukaryota > Preaxostyla > Paratrimastigidae > Paratrimastix > Paratrimastix pyriformis. Next base: position 134,958 of record JAPMOS010000104.1, read on the forward strand.
CCTCCCAGAAGGCCCGGAAGGGCGGGAGGGAGGGACGCCCAGTGCTGAAGCGAGCTGGTGGTGGTGGTGGTGGTGGTGGAGATGCGGCCGGCCCGAGAGCGGGGATGGTCGCACCGTGGCGGCGGCAGCGGGGAGGGCGGCGGTGATGGTGGTGGAGAAGGCGGACCCCGTTGCTGCCGCGGCGCGCGGGCTCTGCGCGCCGTTACTCGCCGGCGCCGCCCGACTGCGCCTGCTGGCGCCCGCCGGCGGAGCCGTTGTTGCCGCCACCATTGTCGAAGCGGCGCCGCTGCGGGAAGCTGCGCTGCTGGCGCTGGGCAAAGTCGTTGAACCGGTCGCCGCCTCGGCCAAACCCGCCGCCATAGCTGCGCCCGCCGAAGCCGCCGCGGCCACCCGACGAGCGGAAGTCGCGATCCCGGCCCCCGCCCATGCGACGCCCGCCAGCCTGGCCGCCGCGTTGCTGCTGCTGCTGGCCGGGCAGGGCGCGCATGCCCTGAGCGAGGCGGATGGCGAAGTCGAGCTGCTGGAGGTTCTGGCCCGTGGCGACCTCGGGAGCGGTGCGGACATACTCGTACATGCGGGCCACGTCGGGGCAAGTGCTGTGTGCACCCAGGCGAGCCGCTTGCGGTCCACGATGGCGGAGGCAATGGAGCGAGCAAAGCAAGAGAGGGCGGCGCGCAAGTCCTCCTCGGTGCAGGGCAGGCGCGCCAGCCGCTCAAGGTTGAGCGATTCCCGGTGAAGGCGCTGGAGAAAGCGGAATTCAGCCCTGGACTCGCGGGCAAGGCCCGTGACGGAGCCGAGCTGGGGAAAGTCGCTGGGCACGGCAACGCCCGGACAAATGCCCGGGCGCGCTCCAGTGCGAGCCTGTCAGAGGCCTCGCGGTCGCCAGGCTGCTGCTGCGGGTCGGCTGCGTGCCGGAGCTCATCCTCGTCGCCGGCGGCGGCAGCGTCGTCCTCGTCCGCAAATTCGCCCTCGGCGCCGGCGGCATCATCGTCGCCGCTGGGCGGGTCGGCCTCCCCGGAAAGGGACCGGGAGCAGCCCGGGCGAGCCGCCGGAAGGCTGCGGCGGCTGGGACTTGGTTGGACGGAACGTTGGTTGCAGTGGCCTGGTCGGGCCGAAAAAACGAGCGGAGCAGGCTCATCCGCGGCCGGCACGGCGGCGGCACCACCGGCACCCGGGGGGCACCAGCAGCACCGCGGGCAGCAAGGCCGGCCTCCTGGGCGGGAGGCAAGGCCGCGGAGGCAGCAGCTGCGGCCACGAGCAAGGCCCGCTGCTGCTCGAGAAAGTCCCCAGCGAGGCCTCCATCACGCGCCGGATGTAGAGGTCGAGGCCTTCCTGGGGCTGGGGTGACGGCAGAGTGAATCTGCAGGGCCGGGGTGGGCACAGGGGCGCGGGGGCAGCGGGACGGTCCCCTCGGGCCCGCTCTGGGCGGCACCGTCGTCGTCGAGGTCCTGGGATGGTAGCGGAGCGGTCGCGGTGGCCAGGCCGGACGCGGCCTGCGCGGCGGAAGCAGCCTTGTGGACAGCCGCAGCCGCCTGTAGGGCCTGCGCCGGGCTTGCCGGGCCACCGGGAGCCGCCCTGACACGCGGGCATCCGTAACCATCAGCCGGTCCAAGAAGGTCGAGCCCGGGCCGCGAGTGCCCCTTCCCGCCGAAACGGCACTCGAAGAGCCACTCGAAGAGCCGTTGGGGTCGGATTGGGTGTCCCAGGAGTTGGAACCTTGATGTTGATCTTGGGCATCGGAGGGTCTTGAAGTCGATGAGTAGAGGCCATTGGAGTAGAGTTTCGTTGTTGTTCGGTCGGTAGTCCTTGAAAAACGGGTGTTCACCACGAAAAACGAAGGCACTGTGCTGGTCCGGGGCGCCCCCTTAAGTACTGGAATTGGGCGGGAAATTTCAGATCTCATTTTTCAACTTTTGCTCTGTTGTGATTTCGACATCCGTGCTTTTTACCCTCTTGGGACCCCTTCCGGAGCCCAAATCGGGGTCACTTCACGGTTCGATCATGGACCGTTGGCCCGCAATTACCTTAACGGTTTTCGGAGATCGGAGATTTGCCGAATCTCGGGCCGTTAACCCCGAATCTCACCCCTTCCGATGCGTGTTAAATTTTTTCTTTTCGCCCGATGTTCTTGGCTCCCTTTGACCTCTCTCTCCGATTTTTGTTGTGATTTATGGACGCGTATTGGACACGCTGCCCGTCGTGACCATACGATTTTAATTTTAGGATTGGTTTTTTCGGTCGAACCAACCCTATCGACCACCGGTCGACCCATGTCCATCCTGACCGGTTCTCCACCCAGGACACTTTTTGAGATGTTTCCAAGTGCTTTCACCTGGGTTTGACTTGTGACTTTTCTGCATTGTGTGGTGTTTATCATGAAGAACAAGGAGATATAGCACCTAGACTGCCGAAGACGGAGGCTGTCGGCTGCTATCCTGAGTCTTACGATGGATAGCCATACCGCCGGTATGGATTTTAGTACCCCCGACAAACATCGCGATACCGGTTCTGATGATGCAAATCGATTTGTTTCATCGAAAAAACACGGGATGATGTCGGAACACCACCTCGAAAATTCGTTCTATTGAAAATCCATACCGCCGGTATGGATTTTAACCCACCCAAACAAACATCGCGATACCGGTTCTGATGATGCAAATCGATGAGTTTCATCGAAAAACGGGATGATGTCGGAACACCACCTCGAAGAATTCGATTTCTATTGAAAATCCATACCGCCGGTATGGATTTTAGTACCCCCGACAAACATCGCGATACCGGTTCTGATGATGCAAATCGATGAGTTTCATCGAAAAAACACTTGGGATGATGTCAGAACACCACCTCGAAAAATTCGATTTCTATTGAAAATCCATACCGCCGGTATGGATTTTAGTACCAAAACATCGATACCGGTTCTGATGATGCAAATCGATGAGTTTCATCGAAAACACTTGGGATGATGTCAGGAACACCACCTCGAAAAATTCGATTTCTATTGAAAATCCATACCGCCGGTATGGATTTTATACCGACAAACATCGCGATACCGGTTCTGATGATGCAAATCGATGAGTTTCATCGAAAAAACACTTGGGATGATGTCAGAACACCACCTCGAAAAATTCGATTTCTATTGAAAATCCATACCGCCGGTATGGATTTATGTTCGACAAACATCGCGATACCGGTTCTGATGATGCAAATCGATGAGTTTCATCGAAAAAACACTTGGGATGATGTCCAGACACCTCAAGAATTCGATTTCTATTGAAAATCCATGCCGGTATGGATTTTAAATACCGACAAACATCGTGATACTGGTTCTGATGATGCAAATCGATGAGTTTCATCGAAAAAACACTTGGGATGATGTCGGAACACCACCTCGAAAATTCGATTTCATTGAAAATCCATACCGCCGGTATGGTTTTTAGCACCTGACAAACATCGCGATACCGGTTCTGATGATGCAAATCGAGTTTCATCGAAAAACACTTGGGATGATGTCGGAACACCACCCTCGAAGAATTCGATTTCTATTGAAAATCCATACCGCCGGTATGGATTTTGTACCGACAAACATCGCGATACCGGTTCTGATGATGCAAATCGATGAGTTTCATCGAAAAACACTTGGATGGAACACCACCTCGAAGAATTCGATTTCTATTGAAAATCCATACCGCCGGTATGGATTTTAGCCACCGACAAACATCGCGATACCGGTTCTGATGATGCAAATCGATGAGTTTCATCGAAAAACGCAGGATGATGTCGGAACACCACCTCGAAAAATTCGATTTCTGTGAAAATCCATACCGCCGGTATGGTTTATGTAACATCGCGATACCGGTGATACCGGTTCTGATGATGCAAATCGATGAGTTTCATCGAAAAAAACGCAGGATGATGTCGGAACACCACCTCGAAGAATTCGATTTCTATTGAAAATCCATACCGCCGGTATGGATTTTGTATACCGACAAACATCGCGATACCGGTTCTGATGATGCAAATCGATGAGTTTCATCGAAAAAACACTTGGGATGATGTCAGAACACCACCTCGAAAAATTCGATTTCTATTGAAAATCCATACCGCCGGTATGGATTTTAGTACCAACAAACATCGCGATACCGGTTCTGATGATGCAAATCGATGAGTTTCATCGAAAAAACACTTGGGATGTCAGAATTACCACCTCGAAAAATTCGATTTCTATTGAAAATCCATACCGCCGGTGGATTTTAGTACCGACAAACATCGCGATACCGGTTCTGATGATGCAAATCGATGAGTTTCATCGAAAAAACACTTGGGATGATGTCGGAACACCACCTCGAAGAATTCGATTTCTATTGAAAATCCATACCGCCGGTATGGATTTTAGTACCCCCGACAAACATCGCGATACCGGTTCTGATGATGCAAATCGATGAGTTTCATCGAAAAAACACTTGGGATGATGTCAGAACACCACCTCGAAAATTCGATTTCTATTGAAAATCCATACCGCCGGTATGGATTTTGAAATACCGACAAACATCGCGATACCGGTTCTGATGATGCAAATCGATGAGTTTCATCGAAAAAACACTTGGGATGATGTCGGAACACCACCTCGAAGAATTCGATTTCTATTGAAAATCCATACCGCCGGTATGGATTTTAGTACCCCCGACAAACATCGCGATACCGGTTCTGATGATGCAAATGAGTCGACAGCCGAAGTCGAGGCAGGATAGGTGCTATATCTCCTTGTTCTTCATGATAAACACCACACAATGCAGAAAAGTCACAAGTCAAACCCAGGTGAAAGCACTTGGAAACATCTCAAAAAAGTGTCCTGGGTGGAGAACCGGTCAGGATGGACATGGGTCGACCGGTGGTCGATAGGGTTGGTTCGACCGAAAAAAACCAATCCTAAAATTAAAATCGTATGGTCACGACGGGCAGCGTGTCCAATACGCGTCCATAAATCACAACAAAAATCGGAGAGAGAGGTCAAAGGGAGCCAAGAACATCGGGCGAAAAGAAAAAATTTAACACGCATCGGAAGGGGTGAGATTCGGGGTTAACGGCCCGAGATTCGGCAAATCTCCGATCTCCGAAAACCGTTAAGGTAATTGCGGGCCAACGGTCCATGATCGAACCGTGAAGTGACCCCGATTTGGGCTCCGGAAGGGGTCCCAAGAGAGGGTAAAAAAGCACGGATGTCGAAATCACAACAGAGCAAAAGTTGAAAAAATGAGATCTGAAATTTCCCGCCCAATTCCAGTACTTAAGGGGGCGCCCCGGACCAGCACAGTGCCTTCGTTTTGGAGTGGTGTTCTCCGTACGAGTCGCGGCAGAGGCGGCCGGTTGAAATGGCGTACAACCCCGTCAGTAGCAGCAGGATGGGTGCGGGTGGGTCCAGCGCTCAAGGGAGAAGCAGAAAAATTAAAACAGCAGACAAGAGGAGGGTAGCACCTATCCTGCCTCGACTTCGGCTGACTCACTATCCATCGTAAGACTCAGGATAGCAGCCGACAGCCTCCGTCTTCGGCAGTCTAGGTGCTATCACATGCAGAGAGAGAGTCGTGGGAGAAAAGCAAAAACAGAAAACCACAGCAGCGCAGCATCTAGTCGGCTGGCCGCAGACAAAAAGGAAAAATGAAAATTCCCAGAAAGGCATGCCAAAACCAGCATCTAGTCGGCCGGCGGCAGGAAACACAGAAAACATAAAACAGACAAATGAGGCCCGGCGCGGCGGCAACTCAAAAGCACTCGCCGGCGGGCAGGCTGGACGAATCCGCCTCGAGCTCGTCGTTCGTCGTCATCAGACGGCCTGGCCCAGAGAGCGCTCCGGCGGCGGCGGCGCGGAGCAGAAGGCGCCCTGCTCGAGCGGCGGCGAGCAGGCGCAGCAGGCGTGCTCGTGGCATCGCCCGAAGGACTCGCCTCATCGGAAACGTCGTCGTCGCATATCACAACGCGCTGGCGTGGCGGAGCGGCCGGGCGGTGACGCGGCGTGGCCGCCGACGAGAGCGACGAAGCAGGCGAGCCTGGCGGCAGGGGCGGAGGCAGGCGCCGGACGCGGCCTGGACGAGATCCGTGGCGGCGAGGCGGCGCGGCGGCGCCAGGCACGGGGCGGCGGCGGCGGCGGCGCGGGGCGAACATCAGGTCGGTGAAGTTGCTGTCGACGCCCGTCTGCACGTAGTGCTGCGCAAACACTGGCCGAAGCCCAGCGGCCCAGGTGCAGGATCTTGTCGGGCATGACCTCGCGCAATGGCCAGCTGGCCCCGCACCGGCGGAAGCCGCGGGCCGGAAGAGCGAGCGATCGCCCCGCCGGCGACGATGACCTCGTTGAGGATGTGGCTGATGGTGGCCGGCCGACGCCTCGTAGGGGCGGCGCAGCTGGATAACGACCGCGACGGTCCGGGCGGTCGGGGCGCATGGCGCGCGTGCGGCGGAGCCAGCACTGGTAGCAGCTCACCGGG
>JAPMOS010000105.1:0-20000 GCA_027972325.1 Paratrimastix pyriformis
GGCATCAACAGGAACAACATCCCCATCATCATCATCATCATCATCCAATCATCATCACCACCAATCATCATCATCATCATCATTCATCATCATCATCATCATCATCATCATCATCATCATCATCATCATCATCATCATCATCATCATCATCATCATCCAATCATCATCACCACCAATCATCATCATCATCATCATCATCATCATCATCATCCAATCATCATCATCATCCAATCATCATCACCATCATCATCATCATCCAGTCATCATCCAAATCATCATCATCATCATCATCATCATCATCATCATCATCATCATCATCATCATCATCATCCAATCTCAATCACATCACCAACCATCATCATCAATCATCATCATCATCATCCAATCATCATCATCATCATCATCATCATCATCATCATCATCATCATCATCATCATCATCATCATCATCATCCAATCATCCAATCATCCAATCATCCAATCATCATCATCATCCAATCATCCAATCATCCAATCATCCAATCATCCAATCATCCAATCATCATCATCATCATCATCATCATCATCATCACCACCAATCGTCATCATCATCCCCATCATCACCACCATCATCACCACCAATCGTCATCATCATCCCCATCATCACCAGCAATCGTCATCATCCAATCATCATCATCATCATCATCATCATCATCATCATCATCATCATCATCATCATCATCATCATCATCACCACCAATCGTCATCATCATCATCATCATCATCATCATCATCATCATCATCATCATCATCATCATCATCATCATCATCATCTTCATCCAATCATCATCATCCAATCATCCAATCATCATCATCATCATCATCATCATCATCATCATCATCATCATCACCACCACCAATCGTCATCATCCAATCATCATCATCACCACCAATCACCAATCGTCATCATCATCATCATCCCCATCATCATCATCATCATCATCATCATCATCATCATCATCCCCATCATCACCACCAATCGTCATCATCACCACCAATCGTCATCATCATCATCATCACCACCAATCACCAATCGTCATCATCATCATCCGATCATCACCAACATCACCACCACAAATCATCATATCCCGGGTGGGGGCGGCGGCGGACCTGGCGGGTGTCACGTGTGCCCACAGCCATCGCGAGGGTGTGCTGGTCGCAGTCCAGTCGCATGTTCACCAGGTCCCCTGCCCCAGACCCGCCCAGTAGAAGGGAGTGAGCCAACATCTTGAACCATCCTCATCATTGTGGTCATCATGATCATCATTCTCCAATCATCATCATCATTATCATCCAATCATCATCATCCAATCATCATCCAATCATCAGGATCATCCGATCATCCGATCATCATCATCATCATCCAATCATTATCATCATCATCATCATCATCATCATCATCATCATCATCATCATCATCATCATCATCATCATCATCATCATCATCATCCTCATCCTCATCCTCATCCTCATCCTCATCCTCATCATGACGGACCGGTCTGGAAGGCGAACTGCATGTCTTCGCCCACCCGGCAGCCCATGGCCTCGGCGACGCCATGCCGATCGACGGCATACCCGATGTCACACAGGGGCCGCATGGGATCAAAGCCCTCCGAGGGACACACCCCCAGGAACATGTCCCTGGGATGGGGTGACGATCGGGTGATGATGATGATGATGATGATGATGATGATGATGATGATGATGATGACTGGATGATGATGATGATGATGATGATGATGATGATGATGATGAGGATGATGCTTGATGATGATGATGATGATGATGATGATGATGATGATGATGATGATGATGATTGGATGATGATGATCGGACAACACAGCATGCAACGCACAGCACAGCGCACACAAATTGGCATGTCAACGGACCTGTCCAGCACGGAACATTCGTCCCAACAAACAGCTGATCAGCACCCAAGTACACTGAGACAGACACCCGAGAGACGGACCTGCCCACCCCGGGGCCCTTGTTCTCGATGCGAACGGTCCATTCGTGGACCCCACTCGACCAGCCAAGCGTCCCGATGGCCGTCCCACCCTCCGGTTCCGTTGCCTGTCCCGCCACCCACCAATACCATCCCGTGCCCCGAAAGAGTTGAGGAGATCAATGATGGTGCTGATGATGATGCCATGTACGAATCAGTTGGTTTTGCCCTGCACCACCAGCACCACCTCAAATGCAGGCTTCCGGTGTGGAGTCTTGGGTGATGCCTTTTTTCTCAGTCTGGGCCTCTCACCAGTCCGTCCTCTCCCTAACGAGCCTATCAAACGCCCTCCACAGGGGATTCCTTCGCCCACGGGTGCAGTGACATTCGTGCTGTCTCTTCGACCTCTCTGGTTTTTGTTTTATTTTCCCGTTACTTCGTTCCTTCTTTACACGACACACCCCCCTTAGACTTCCAGCTCCTTCCGAATGTCCACCCTACTCCCGTCTTCCTTTCCACAATGCCAGCATCCAATCCCTTCCCGACCTAGGTAGTCATTCTTCTCGTCCCCATTCACCGGGTCAATTACATTTACCCCACCCTTTACCCGCTTTTCCTCGACCACCGTCTGCATCTGTATACACATCACTTCCTGATTTTGCAACACCCTCTCCCAGTTTTTTTCCACCTCCACTTTCCTTTTCCCTCAATCGATTGCACCCCCCCTCCCCCCGCCAACAGCTCTCCTCCTCACGCCTTTCAAATAGAAAAAAGCTGTTTCTTTCCACACACATGGACCAGGGACAAAAGCTGTTTCTCTTCACGCCATTCCAAACAGTCAGAGGTCGGGGAAACCAGCACGCGGGGGAGATGGCGAAAAGGCCAAGCCACAAAGCACCATTCCCGCTCACGGATCCTTCACTCACAACCCGCCCGTGTCCGCGACAACCACAGCCCCCACCTCCTGCCCCTTCCGCGCCAGAGCTCGGGCCCTGGGGACCTCGTCCGACGGGATGCGGAGCACGAAACCGCCGTCCCACCGCCCCGAATCCAAATCTCGGTCCTTCAATTTGATTTTGGTCCGGGGCGGTAAGACCACTCGTTGCAAACCACCGCATCACACCGCTCGCGCTGATATTGCGCGAGACGGGTTCGAAAAATTATGGGATTGCATAAAAAAACAAAAACAACGGTCTCTGGTCTCTGTGTGGGGGGGAGGCAGGCAGGCGAGCAGGCGGCGAGACCTGCAGTATGGAGTGGCCATCGGCCACACGGCAGCGGCTGGACATGCGCTCGGTGTTCCTGTTTGTTGGTGGGAAAAAAAGAAGGGAATTTATTGAATGAAGAAAAAAAATATATTGGTCCTACCTGGACTCGAACCAGGATTCTTGGATTCAGAGTCCAATGTCCTGACCATTAGACTATAGGACCAGTTCGTGGGGTTTTGCCAGAGGGGCATCGAGCCCATCATCGTCTCCCATCCCCGACCGTATTTCCCCAGAACTTTGAAGAATCCAACTTCTGAAAGAGCGAAAGAATGGAGCTCTCGGCAAAGACGCAGAATCGTACCTTTTCCACACAAATCTTACCGGGGATAGACGGTCGGTAAAGTTGCATCCGACTTCCTTTTCGGGTGCGGCCGGGTGAGGCTATGAGATCGGTGGGTGGCCTGAAAAATTATGGAATATAATGGGACGGCACCATCAAAAAAAAACAGAAAAACGATCTGGGATAGAGGCCATCCAAAAAATGGGGGCGACTGGATCTGTTTGATGACAGAACAACCCACAAGACCACCATTTCGATTTTTTTATGGCATCCCATAATTTTTCAGGCCATCATTTGGAACAACCACCATTTTTTTTTTGATGGCATCCCATAATTTATCGGTCAGTCATCCTCCCCCATATAGACAGACCATCCCAGGGTCTCGGCATCGGCACTCGGGCTGACGGGTGCCATCAGACAGATGCAGTCGCCCGCCTTGTGGCAGGTGGCGCAGGGGAAGAGCCTCATGCCGGCCGGCAGCCCCCCGAACCGGAAGACCACACGAAGAGGCTCCGTGCCCACGGCTGGGGAGCAGGAGATGGGGATGGGAGAGCAAGGAGGGCACATCAGCATCCCATCACCATCATCAACACCATCAACACCATCAACACCAGTCATCCAATCATCATCCAATCATCATCCAATCATCATCCAATCATCATCCATCCATCCATCAATCAATCAATCAATCAATCAATCAACCAACCAACCAACCAACCAACCAACCAACCAATGAATTATTACAAGAGTTAAACTAGCAACAGTCCAATCAATCGATCATCCAAACATCCAAACATCCATTCCATCCATCCCACCCATCCCAACCATCAGACCAATCGCCAGGGTACCAGCCTCCATATCGAGCCGGAACCGGATGGTGTCGCCCTGCCGAAAGGCCAGCCGCTGGGGGCTCACCTCAGTCACGGGCCGCTCGTGGTCCGCGGCTGCCCCGTGCCGATCCACCTGCCACCATCAAGCGCCCATGAGAAAACGGCGCGGTGTGTGGATGAGGGGGGGGCAGATGGAGGATGTTATAGAGAGCGTCATACCCTCAAAAAAATTATGGGTCTGGGAAAAAAAAAATTAATAATACGTATGAGAGTGAATGAGGGCCCTGCCGCCAAGCGCCCATGGTAAAAAGAGGCGGGCAAGCGCATTGCGTGGTGAGCGGCGGCAGACGGGGGGAAGTTAGAGCAACTTCGGTCGCAGTCGCGGGACCACACCAATAGCAATTCGACGCACCATCGAAGTGGGAAACTTGGTGCAATCTTTGGGAGGAGGAGTGGACATGGAAGAAATAGGATTTAGAGCGCCAGTAGAGCGCCAAAATATTATGGGTCTGGATAAAAAAAGATAAATGTGGACATGGAAGAAAGAGGATTTAGAGCGCCAGAGCGGGCCAAAATATTATGGGTCTGGATAAAAAAAATAAATGAAAGTGAATCAGGCTTCGCTCCAAAACGGGGTGCAGGCAGTGTGTGGGCTGGGCGCGGGTCCAAGTCAAAAGACAAAACAAACAAATTTTCCATTTCTGGGTGGCGTTCGATCCCAAACAGGAGTCCGATCGAGCAGAGAGACGGACCCCCCAGCCGAAGACATTTGTGTAGCCGTCGGGGCTGAAGGCCTCCTCGGGGCAGATGCCCAGATAGATGTCCCTGTCCGTTGAGCAGAGGGTGAGGATGAGGGAGAAGACGAGTGCGAGTGAGTTCAAAGGGGCAGACGCCCAGATAGATGTCCCTGTCCGTTGAGCAGAGGGTGAGGATGAGGGAGAAGACGAGTGCGAGTGAGGGGCAGAAATTCGCAACAAATTCTCGCTCCCTCCGCTCATCGCATCATCCGATCATCCGAACATCATCTGATCCGATCATCCGATCATCATCATCATCATCATCATCATCCAATCATCCAATCATCCAATCATCCAATCATCCAATCATCATGGTCATCATCCATTCATCGTCACCATCCGCGTCACACGATCATACTCGCCATCGGCATCATCCTCCTCACCTCGACTTCAACCTCAACGCACAGACCGATGGTCAGGCAGGGCCTCACCCTTGCGGTCCAACTTGATGGCCCACTCGTGGACGCCCTCCGTCCATCCGACCCGCCCAATGACGCTGCTGGCCCGGTCCCCACGGAAGGTCACCTCGAACCGGTGTCCCGTCGGGTCGACCGTCGCTCGGTGGGTCCGCGAGGGTGCCCTGCAGTGTGCAGTGGGTGTGAGAGAAGAATACCATGCCGTCTTCATAAGGTCGGAGACTCGGCCAAAAAATTATGGGAGAGAATCCCAGAATTTTTCCGACAAAGTCCCGGTGTGCGCGGAGAAACTGAGATCGCCCACTGATAGTTGGAGATTCGCCTTCATCATGTTGAAGCCCATAATTTTTCCGACTGCCAACTCGATGCTCACGGACCAGCAATAGGGGGCGCATCCCATAATTTTTGCCCCTTCAACCCCCCCATATCACCGCCCCCCAAAACAAAACCCGATGCTCACGGACCAGCAATAGGGAGCCTCCTCAGGCGACGGATTAAACCCAGCCGTCGCGGCCACAACCAGATCATCATCATCATCACCGTGAGGGCCGATCGTCTCGATCCGCATGGCGTCGCCCTGGTGGTGCAGGGTCACGCAGGGGGCGTAGGCGCCTTCCTCCATGCCCTCGAAGATCTGCGGACGAGAATAGTGATGATGATGATGATGATGTGAATTTTCATGACAAATTTTCGTGACAAATTTTAAATGCAAATTTTGTCAAGACATTGAAATATTTAGTTAATACAAATGTATACCCCCGAGAATGATCAATAGCAAAACTCTGCCCTTGAAGAGGATCTTGGGTGTGGGTTGAGGGTGCGGGGGAAAGGAGTGGAAGATGGCGTCGCCCTGGGTGGTGCAGGGTCACGCGTAGGGGCCTTCCTCCATGCCCTCAAAGATCTGCCGACGAGCGAGCGAATAGTGATGATGTGAATTTTCAATAAGTACAAAGCAAATTTTGTCAATCTTTGCAAATTTTTCAACCCAATTTGCAATCCAATTTTGTTTTTCGGAGATCAAACGCAAAACTCTCTGCCCTTGTAGAGGATCTTGGTGTCCCTGGATGGTGGATGGATCCCTTTGGCGTGACCAACAGCGCTGTCATTCTTCGTCTTCAGCCAATGCTTGACAGGCAAGAAAAGGTCTGTGGTGAATCAAATCACCTTGAGAAGGAGCCAACGAAAGAAGGAGAGGAGCCATCCAAAAAATTATGGGATGATTGAAAAAAATCCGGGTGGTGACTCTCTTTTGGGGAGTGATGATGCTGATGGGATGCAGAAAAAGGCGTTGGAAGAAGAAGATTTGCAATCGTGACAATGCTCTGTTGACGCGACACAACAATGTCTGAAGTGAGATGTTGCATCGTGATCGCCTTCCGGGGAAGGACAAAGATGCGGCCCAAGCAGTGAATATCCCCCGTCACCCTTGCTCATCAACGCAGCAATTTCCATGGCACATCTTGGGCGCCCGTTATCTACATTTCGGCTGCACGCGGGACCGCGGACCTCGACCCGCATGGAGTTGGGCCTAACCGCCGGGCCAGCACTGAAAAATTATGGGACGGGCGGAAAAAATTCCAAAAAAAAAATGCAAATGTAAAGACGAGCATAAATGAAGGAGAGAGGACAAAGAATTCTGGGATAATCTGGGAAAAAAATCATTCAAACAAAAACATGGGTGGATCAAGCGGTGCCGGTCGCAGTCCGCTGACGATTCGGTCGGAATCGTGATTCTTAAATAAAACAACAGGTGTGGGGTGTTTTGGGTGGATGATGGAGTATTTTTTCTGATTCCGTTCATGTTCGGTTTTTCCCAATCCAATTTCATCCTCCTTATGCTGTGTGCGTTTGATCAAACATGAGGTCTCCCCCCCCCCCCCCCCCCCCCCCCCCCCACCCACCCACCCACCCACCTCCACCAAAAACAAAAAAAAGTGCTCGTCATGAGAACAATTTACGAGAAGCTCATTCTGTGATGACGTTGAATGAAAAGCTCTCTTCCCCCTCGACCTGCATCCCGACCAATGAGAGAGTGTGGCTCATGGCTTTTCGCAGAGTGTTCGTGACGCCGGGATGACACGAAGCAGAGAGGAATGGATGGGATCTGTGTATTTGCGCATCATCTCATCTGGTTTCCGATCCCAACTTTTTCAAGTGCGTTTCCGACAACACAATGACACGTTTTTCAAGAAGACAGGTTCTGGGACACAATACCAGCAACAAGGCCGATCATCAAGGTTCGATCGACCGGCTTTATTTCGTCCGACCAGCACCAAAAAAATTATGGGACGTTCGAAAAAAAAATCAACACCGCTATTATGGGACGGCCGGGGGCAAAAATGCAACAAGGCAGAGAGACATGCAGTGGATTTGCGAGGGCAGACACGGCGCAACGCCCAATCCCGTTTTGAAAACAACGGACCGTCATCCACATTTCATTAGAATTCTCTTTGGCGCATCCCATCATAGTTTTTTTTGTCCATCCCAGAATTATGTGGGGCCAGCTCAGCCTATACAAAACGCATCCCTCACGGACCGTCTCCCAGTCGGCCTCATTGAGGGCGGCATCCAGGCGGTGCCGGTCGCAGTCCAGCCGGAGCCGCATAGATTTTGTTTATCATTTTTTTTGTTCATCCCATAAATTTTTTTTTTGGACGACCCATAATTTTTTGGGGCCAGCTCAGCCTATACAAAAGGCAACCCTCATGGACCGTCTCCCAGTCGGCGTCATTGAGGGCGGCCTCCAGGCGGTGCCGGTCGCAGTCCAGCCGGAGCCGCACCCGATCGCCCGGGTTGGTTGCGAAGTGGGTCCGCTGGGAGGCGTCAGACCCCTGCGATGTGCCCACACAGACAGGAAAAGGTGGGTCAGTGTGTGTCGGGGTGTGCGTGCGTGTGAAAGATGCTGTGCCAATCAAATGTGTCGTAAAAATCTCGACAAAATCCAATACAGATCAGACGATCAAAAAAAATTATGGGACGACTCCCATAATTTTTCGGATCCCCAGCCAGGTCTTTATACCCAATCCAAAAAAAAAAAATAATAAATCACATTGCACAGCACGGACCCTGCTGCCCTCATGCGGGTCGTCCGTATCGCCGAACCGGTCCATGGAGTAGCCGTGCGAGTTGATGTACTCGGCCGGGTCGAAGCGCTCCGGGTGGCAGACCCCGAAGTAGATGTCCCTGTGCCCCGCCACCAACCGCCGTGGGAGAATCGCAAAAAAAACGAAGAAGGCTCATCAACGGATGCCCAACCATAGAATGGCAAGAAACGAAGAATGAAGAGAAAAATCAACATCATCATCATCATCAAAACAGCATCAGCATCAACATCAGCACAACATCAACATCAACATCAACATCCACGAGCCAAAAGCATGGATGGCAAGGGCTGGGTTTGAGGACGGACCTATCCTCAGCCTCCGGGTTGCGCCCTCGTGCCAGCAGCTGCAGGGCCCACTCGTGGACACCCTCGCTCCAGACGGCACTGCAAGGGGGGTGAGTGGGTACTTCAGGATGTGTCTGTGTCTGTCGGTGTCTGTCTGTGTGCTATGTACGGTGTGCTGTGTTCAAAGACAGGGGGGCAGACAGCCAATCCAGACTCGGCCATGCAACTGGAAGATGTTGTTGTTGTTGTGCTGGTTGGCTGTGTGGTGTGGGAGTGTAACGCATGGCGCGAAGGCGCGAGTAATCTTTCTTCTTGAACTTGTCGCCTGCGCCCTCGCAAATACACAGCATGCTCTCTCTGGGGGAAGACAGCAGACTCAGCCATGCAACTATAGGCCTGATCGCCCGGCCCGGCCAGGAAGATGGTGCCGTATTCAGCCAGCTGGCCCTCGCCCACCGTGCGCGCGTCCCTGTCGAGAGGCGCCCACACCCCATCACAACAACACACGTATATCAAGACACACAGTAAAATGACCATCAAGACACACAGCAATGTTAAAAGCAAGGCCCAGCCCCGAGACCCAGAAAAAAAGAGGGCTCGTCATCACATTGACCAACCGCCCACGGCACCATTATCATCATCATCATCATCATCATCATCATCATCCTCATCCTCATCCTCATCATCATCCAGTCATCATCATCATCCAATCATCATCATCATCATCATCATCATCATCATCATCATCATCATCATCATCATCATCATCATCATCATCATCATCATCATCATCATCATCATCATCATCATCATCATCATCATCATCATCATCATCATCATCATCATCATCATCATCATCATCATCATCATCATCCAATCATCATCATCATCATCATCATCATCATCCCCCAAAAAAAAAAAGAGATCGCGTCTGCTCTGCTGCATCCGGCACACAGACAGAACATCGCCACACTCACTGGGACGCAAAGATGGGAGGCCAGACGGACCAATGCAGTGAGTCCACGCCCGCTGTGAGGAAGGAGGATGGAACGACCGCAGAATGGGAATCGAAGGATGGCCCGTGCGTGGTGTGTGTGTGTGTGTGGGGGTGGGGGGGTGGGGGTGGGGGGGGGGGAGAGAGAGAGAGAGAGAGACGTTGAAAAGCATTAATGATTCCGCTTGAACACCAACTGCCCCCCGACAACGCACGGAACAGCCCGCCATCATCATCCATTCATCACCATCATCATCCAATCATCATCATCAGCATCATCCAATCATCATCCAATCATCATCGTCATCATCCAATCATCATCAAATCATCACCACCACCACCACCACCATCATCATCATCATACATCCACCCCACCACCGCACCAAGACGGACCCCCTTGGGCTGGAACCGGGTCGTTCAACCCCGTCAGGAGCACCTCATCCCCGGCCCGGTACAGCCCAGCGCAGGGGGCATAGGCAGGGGCCGGGAGCCCCGTGAAGATGGGCACCAGCTCGCGCTCCCCCACTGCGGCAAACAGGGCCTTGCGGTCCATGTCCAGCCGGAAGCGCACAGTGTCGCCTGGTGGTGAGAAGGGGTGGGGTATATGAGGTGAGTCCATGAACGGAAAAATTATGGGATGTGTCCCATAATGATTTTTGCCCTCTCCCGGCATAAACGGCCTTGCGGTCCATGTCCACCGGATTTGGATTTGGTTATCATCATCACCACGCCATCACTCAATTCGCTGTTTTCAACCGGGGTTTGCTGGCCATGGCGAGGCCGAAAAATCGCGCCCTCGACCACCACCAGCGCCTCCAGCACCACACAACGATGTTGCCACCGCTGTCTGCGTACAGGCGCAGCAACATCGAAATTACCCGTTATGGAAGCTCGGTCGGCTGTTCCCTCGCTTGGGCATCTCTTCTTGGAGGCCCACCGTCAACCAAAAGATTATGGGACGTCAAGAAAGAAAAAAACAGATTTATGTGCAGCGAGCGGAATAAGGAGCGAGCCCGCCAACCAACAGATTATGGGACACCAATAAAAAAAAAAAATTAACCCACACACAGCCGTCGTCTCCACAATCTTTTGTTGGCGGTGGGGCCTCCAAGAGAGGGCTCGGCTTTCCGCGCACATCCGTCTTTTGTTTTCTGTTGTTTTTTGCACATCTCTTTGTTTTTTTTTTTCGGCCTTCCCATAATCTTTTGGTTCGGCCTTCCACTACTACACACACACACACACACACACAAAAAAAAAAAACTGCATCATCATCATCCCATAAACATTTGGTTGGCAGTGGGCCTCCACTCGGCTTTTCCACAGGCAGATGATGCAGTCCCATAATCTGTTGGTTGACAGTGGGCCTTCAAGAGAGGCCCCCGATCTGCCCAAGAGGGCGCGATTTTTCGGTCTCGCCGTTTCCGGCAAAAACGCGCTTGAAGACAGCAGCGAATTGTGATGATGATGGAACCAACAAATCCAAATCATGAAATTTCAGCTTCCCTTCTGAAGCTTTTCGCGTGCCCTCGTCATTCCACGAACCGGGGGAACTCTCGGAAAGTGCAGGCTGTCAAAAACCTTATGGGACACGCATCCCATATTTTTTCCGTCCATTGTCCGACCTCATATATAGCTTCTCACCACCTCCAACCACAGCCGAGGGCCAATGAGTGCTGCGACAGGTTCCTTGGTCGTCGCGTGTGCCTGCAAGTGGTGTGGGTCGGTCTGTCGTCTTCGTCATCAGCACGCGCAGCGAGCGAAAGGAGTGAGCCCTCTTTTGCAAACCAACAGAGTATGGGACGGCACGAAAAATCTGAAGAAAAATAAAAAATCTCATCCTCCGAGAAGACGAGCACCTTCGCCGTGTCCCTGAAGACCCGGCGGCGTCCCGTTGGATACGGAATCAAAAACCATTCGGTAGGCAAACCAAAACTTCCAATACTGCCTTCCCACAGACTCGGTGGCAGACGAAGGAGAAGGTGATGGCATGCAAAATGAATGCAAACATATTTTCGAGAGGCTGGCGAACTTGTATTATGACCGCCAACCTGATGCAATGCCGGACCACTTCACTGGCTCGCTCCCTTCTCACTTTTGGCTGCCCCAACTGCGGACCAGCGAAAACAACTTGACGCCCTTCCCACCAGCAGACAAAGCGAGTCTTTCGTCTCTGGCGATCCATTTTTCAGTTGCGCTTCAGAGAATGGAAGCCCGAACAACTCGCGAAGTGAGTGGAAAGCCTCATTTGGAGGGCCATCGCCAACCAAAAAAATATGGGACGGCCCGCACGTGAAGAGCGGAAAGGGGCGAGCCCTCATTTGGAGGCCCACCGCCAACCTAAAAATTATGGGACGGCACGCATGTGAAGAGCGGAAAGGATTTGGAGGCCCACCGCCAACCAAAAAAATATGGGACGGCAGGGGAAAAAAAAATGAGAAGATCCGAGGACTGTGAGAGGGCGGCCCACCCACGTCTGCCCGAAAGCCCCATCGACGATGCCCATATGGGACAATGCCCAAAGCACTGTGCCAGCGGCTTTCAAGGGGCAGGCCGGGAAAAAGTCGAGCCCTTTTGGAGGCATTCCAAAAAATATTTCGAATGAAAAGAAAAACGAGACCGGGGGAGACCCTGCACAAATAAAGACAAAAAAAATCATTCTGTTTTTAATCAAAGCAACACGGAGCCTGAAAAAAAACACGATCACTTGCGGGGACAGCGTGATATCGATCATCCATCAGTTCGACGGCTCAATGGGCAGGCAGCACGGAGCCCACTTTAGACGCCCACCGCCAACCAGAGAATTATGGGACGCCCGAAAAAAAGGAAATCATCAAGAACCCGCGATCCGACCGAGGTCATGGAGCGGACATCACCCGGAAATTATGGGACGGCCAAAAAAAAAACATAATTAAAAAAACACGACCCGAAGGTCATGGATCGATTCGCACCAGAATATTATGGGACATCACCCGGAAATTATGGGACGGCCATAAAAAAGTTTAAAACCCGAAGGTCATGGATCGGTTAACACCAGAATATTATGGGACGTTCTAAAAAAAAAAAAATCAAGGCGGACCAAGGGTAAAGCAGAGTTCTTCATGGACGACGATCTTGGGTGCGGTGCTGCCCTGCACGCCCCCGGTGCGGTCAAGCGCCTCGCCCCACTCGCTCAGCAGCCGGGTGCCATTGAACTGGTCCGGGAAGCCGATCCCAAGGTAGATGTCCCTGCAAGAGAGTGATGATGATGATGATGATGATGATTGGATGATTGGATGATGATGACTGGATGATGATGATGATGATGATGATGATGATGATGATGATGATGATGATTGGATGATGATGACTGGATGATGATGATGATGATGATGATGATGATGATGATGATGATGATGATGATGATGATGATGATGATGATGATGATGATGATGATGATGATGATGATGATGATGATGATGATGATGATGATGATGATGATGATGATGATGATTGGATGATGATGATGATGATGATGATGATGATGATGATGATGATGATGATGATGATGATGATGATGATGATGATGATGATGATGATGATGACAAGGCTTCGTTACGCTTTCAATCGGGTGACTATCTCCCCGAGGAAGGGTTGACCTGGAGTCGACCGCGACCACCCTGCGGTGATATGGCAGGGTGGCCGGAACGACTGGTGAGGTCGCCGTCCTTCCCCGACCCATTTGAAATTTTGACCTTGGTGGCTATCCCCCCGGGGAAGGGCTGATCGGCGGCCGGTCCCGACCACGGTTCGCTGGATTTATGGGTCCCTCCAGCGAACGGTAAGGTCGCCATCCTTCCCCGACCTGTTTGAAATTTTGACCTTGGTGGCTATCCCCCCGGGGAAGGGTTGACCTGGAGTCGATCGCGACCACCCTGCGATGATAGGGCAAGGTGGCCCGAACGACTGGTGAGGTCGCCATCCTTCCCCGACCCGTTTGAGCCTGTTTGAATTTTCGACCTTGGTGGCTCTCCCCCCGGGGAAGGGTTGACCTGGGGGCCACCACGACCCCCGCTTCTAAACATATGTTGGGGTCCCCCGACCGACTGGTGAGGTCGCCATCCTTCTCCGACCATTTTGAAATTTGACATGATCCCATAATATTTTTGGATCGTGTCCCAAAATTTTTTGGAGGTGCCTCCCAAGTAGGGTATATCAGGGGCACCCCCCTTGGGGGACTTGTGAAGATGGGATTGGAGGGGCCGAAGGGCCGAAAAGCCGAACTGCCGCAAGACACAGTAGGCTTAGTAGACCTGGTAGGCTCTCATGCGCCTGTGGCGCCCAGGCTGCGTCCGGCCCCACCTTCAGGTGCGATCGTTGTCCGGACAACACTGTTGCGAAAATGTTGCGAAATCGTTGCGAAATCGGTGCGAAACATGGTAGCGCTCTCTGGCCTCTGCCCTTGATGCCAAGCCCGCAGCCGCCCGAACCCGCTTGGAGACCCGAAGCACAATGGCCCGCCCGGTCAAGGTTGGCGATACCCCCTGATGAATGCCCCTACCATCCCGGTCTTGTGACGGGTTCTCTCGGGTGCTGGTCCACGGTGACCGAGCCGCACGGACAGCTGGCCGGACCCCACTCCAACAACACGGTGCGCTCTCCAGGATACCACTGTGGCCTGTGGACGTCCCCGCAGTGCTGCAGTAAGCCGGTCCCGAACACATGGGTGTGATGACGGCTGCACTCTCCCCCTGGCAAATGGCGTGTTGCCCCTAAGTTGGCAAAAGTCCGACGGCATGAGGACTAAAAATACCAACTGCCTTTGGGTCGGGTCGGTGCCGGGGGGAGAGCCCTGGGATTTTACAGATTTTTGGAAGTCCACCCTCAGTTCCTTCCCCCGAAAAGTCGTCCCTGTTTTTCGGTATTTATATATGTAGAATGATGATGATGATGATAATTGGATGCTGATGATAATTGGATGATGATGATAATTGGATGATGATGATTGGCTGATGATGACTGGATGATGATGACTGGATGATGATGACTGGATGATGATGACTGGATGATGATGACTGGATGATGATGATGATGATGCCTGGATGATGATGATGGCTGGATGATGATGATGATCATGAGCGCTTGGCAGCAGAGATGGGCGAAAGATCGGAGCGGACCTGCCTGTGCCCGTACCGCGGCCGGTGATGGTGACACTCCACTGATGGACCCCCTTCGTCCATGCCTGCACACCCACACGCCCATCCATCGCCACCATCATCGACCGCAGACAAAACGATTATGATCATCATCATCATGATACCATCAGCATCCAATCATCATCATCATCATCATCATCATCATCATCATCATCATCATCATCATCATCATCATCATCATCATCATCATCATCATCATCATCATCATCATCATCATCATCATCAATCATCATCCAATCATCATCCAATCATCATCCAATCATCATCCAATCATCATCCAATCATCATCATCATCATCATCAATCATCCAATCATCATCAATCACCATCATCCAGCATCATCATCTTCATCATCATCCAACATCAACATCATCATCCAATCATCATCCCAATCATCAACATCCCACGGACCGTGGCGGCGATGGCGCATGTACATCCGGTGGTCGTGTTGCGGAAGCTGCGGCCTTCATTGTGGCCCACGTCCGCATGCGGCCCTACAGGTGCGGTCGACCTGCCCCCATGGATGGATGGACGATAATGACCATCAGAGTGAGTCCACACAGTGCCGTCATCATCATCATCATCATCATCATCATCATCATCATCATCATCATCATCATCATCCAGTCATCATCATCATCATCATCATCATCATCATCATCATCATCATCATCATCATCATCATCATCATCATCATCATCATCATCATCATCATCATCATCATCATCATCATCATCATCATCATCATCATCATCATCATCATCATCATCATCATCATCATCATCAGAGTGAGTCCACACAGTGCCGTCATCATGGGGTGCCGGGTGATCGTCCGACATGTGATCATCCCAACCCATCGCAAAGGGGCCCTCCCTCATGAGGGACGTGCAATGAGGTACCAATCATCATCCAGTCATCAACATCCAGTCATCATCATCATCATCGTCATCATCCGATCATCATCATCGTCGTCATCGTCATCATCATCATCATCATCATCATCATCATCATCATCATCATCATCATCATCATCATCATCATCATCATCATCATCATCCAACCATCATCATCATCATCATCCAATCATCATCATCAACATCAACATCAACATCCAATCATCATATCATCATCATCATCATCATCATCATCATCATCATCATCATCATCATCATCATCATCATCATCATCATCATCATCATCATCCCAATAATGGCATGAGGGCACGAGTCACAGACCACGTCAGCGCACCGGCCCAGGGCACCGGCGCGTCTGCAAACGAACGACAGCCGCAAGCCACACAGTTCCCCCCCGGAGACAAGAGAGGGGTGAGAAAGTGCATTGAGTTGATCATCCGTCCCCAAATCCCGACTTTTCCCCCGAAAACCGACTCCCCCGGCTGGGCGAGAGGAGGGACCCCCCGGATCTTGGGAGACTTGGCGGGGATCATCTGAGGGCGGGAGCAAAGACGTGCCCTCCGGGCACCACGTTCACCAGAATGGGTGGTCTTCATTGGGCGCGCAAGAGCTGCAGGGGGTCAGTGAACTGACTGCCCACACTTTGGAAAAACAACCCAGCCGGGCTTACGGAAATCCACCACTGGCAGTGGCCCATTCGACTGCCGGGTTTCGGGGGGACCATTCATCCGTGCTCTCGGAATTGTTCACACACGGGCAAGACATTCGGCTGCCGTTTCGGGACCATACGAACAAACAGCAAGGGAAGTGTCGGCCCAGGTGGAGAACGCGGTCCCACACACGGCCCCGCGGGAGCGATGGACGGAGAGGGCAGTGGGCTTTCGACTCATTTTTTTGGACTCCGACGGCAGACCAACAAATTATGGGACTGCAAAAAAAAACAAAAATGGGGATCACCCACGCGTGGCCCCGGAAGACACCACTCTCCTCGAGTCTCTCGTGAGGGTGGCCGCCGGCTGAGGCCTTTGTGTGTGTGTGTGTGTGTGGGGTGTATGATGGGTTTTTTCTGATTCCGTTCATGTTCCATCCAATTTCCTCCTTTTCTTTTCCGAGTGCGTTTGATCAAACACGAGGTCCCACCCACCCGTGTCAAAAAAAAGGGTGTGGGGTTTTTTGGGTGTATGATAATGGGGCTTTTTTCTGATTCCGTTCGTGTTCTTTTTTCCCCCAAAAATCCAATTTTCCCTCCTCTGCTGAGTGCGTTTGATCAAACATATGAGGTCCCCCCTACCCGGGCCATCAAAGATCGAAAAGGAAAAAGAATTTTCAGATTGATTGGTTTTTTTTTTTTCTTTGGTTTTTTCTGTGTGTGTTGATGGGTTTCGGGTGTGTGTTGAGGATGGGGTTTTGTTGATTTCAGTCCGCCCGTCCGATTACATGCCTCCATTTCTGAGGTGGCGTTTTAATCATAACGTCCCCCCCCCCCCCCACCCCCACCACCACCACACACACCCACCCGTGGCAAGAAGAGCCCCGTTGTTAGAATTCAAATTTCCCATCCAAAAGCCCCAAATTTGGTTGTTTGAATTCGTTGCATCATCCACCAAAATAGCCCCCAAATTGGTGGTGCTGACGCCTTTGCCGATGTCAACTCCCCAAGCCCAGCCACGAGGGAATCGGTGGCAACCACAACCTTCAGGAATGCGACGTCAGGACAACGGGACCAGCAGCTGCCACCCCCCTCCCCCCCCCCTCCCCCCCCCCCCCTCTTGTCCTCCCACACTCCTCCACAAGATTATGGGACAGCCCCCAAAAAAATCAACGCATCGGACGGAGGATCACGAAAAAAATTATGGGACATCGGGAAAAAAAAAAAACACCTCGACAGACCCAAGTCCGCATAGAATAGCGTCACCTGGTCGCCATTGCGATACAGCCCCGCACATGGGTGCCACTCCAGGCCCGGCTCCAGGCCCACGTAGCAGGCCACGGGTGCGCCCTCGTTGACGTGGACCGTCAGGGTGTGTGCCTCGCAGTCCAGTTCAAAGTGCACCAGGTCGCCTGATGTGAAGTGAGTGAAGTGATGATGATGATGATGATTGGAATGATTGGATGATGATTGGATGATGATGATTGGATGATGATCGAATAATCGTCACCGCATGACGAATTGAAAATGTCAGTCCCCTGTCGAGGGAATCTGTCGTTGTTGTGTGTCGACTTCAAAGCTTCGTTGAATCTGATCGCTTTGTCAGGCATCGAAAAAATCGCACTTCACATCATCTCTTGTCTTGGTGTGTCTCACAACCAAGGTTTGTGTCCAACATCACATCCCAAAATGCAGTTCACAAGAAAAGGGCCTGGCGCCTTTTTCGGGTGGGGACGGGATTGACAAAATTCTGGGACGGAGGCAGTGGTGTGCCAAAAAAAAATCGTGTTCTGCGTCCCATAATTTAACGGTTCTTCAGTTCACCTGATCAGGGGGCTCGTCTTTATAATAGCGCTGAGTGTACGAACAAAATTATGGGACGAACTGGACCCACATCCCATAACTTAACGGCCAGGAAGGTCACCTGATAAGCCGCCACTTGGCTGGATTGGGCCACGGACCAGGGGCGGAGGCCAGGCCGGCGCGCAGATCCATCACGCCGTGGCCCTCGCCCCGCCCCATCCCGTTTCTTGGTCTGTGGTCACTACGATGGATCCGGTTTTTTCTTTTTTGCGTCCCATAATTTTTTTTGTTTGCGTCCCATAATTTTTCCGCAGGCCCGGACACCCCAAAAAGGGCGAGCGGCGGACCGGGGGCGTAGGCCAGGCCGGCGCGCAGATCCATCACGCCGTGGCCCTCGACCCGGCCCATCCGGTCGACGCTGCAGCCCCAGCAGTACATTAGCCCCATCGGGCGGAAGGCGGCAAGGGTGCCGATGCCCAGATAGACGTCCCTGGGGAGGAGGGGTGGGGTGGGGGGGGTGAATGATGATTGTCATGTGTGTCATGTGTCATGTGTCATGTGTCATGTGTCATGTGTCATGTGTCATGTGTCTTGGCATGTCCTGTCAGGTGGGTCATTCAGTGATTGTCATGTGTGCGCCTTGTCGTCTGTGTCATTATCATCTGTGTGTTTTGTCATGTGTGTGTCATGTGTGTGTCATGTGTTGTGTCTCAAGCGGACCTGCCATCGCCGGGCCCCTTGGCGTCAAACCGGATGGTCCAGCTGTGGCGCCCCGTGCTCCAGCCCTGTGCCGCCGACATCACCCACACATCCGCATACACACAGGGGAAGAAGATGGGAGGATGATGATGAAGATGAAGATGATGATGATGATGATGATGATGATGATGATGATGATGATGATGATGTGATGATGATGATGATGATGATGATGATGATGATGATGATGATGATGATGATGATGATGATGATGATGATGATGATGATGATGATGATGATGATGATGATGATGATGATGATGATGATGATGATGATGATGATGATTGGATGATGATGATGATGATGATGATGATCCAGATGCACCAACCCTGTGCCGACATCACCCACATGGGCACACACCCCAGAGCGGCAATGATGATGACGGGCGCTGGTGAGTGGATGAGGATGAGGATGATTGGATGAGGATGATGGTGGTGATGGTGATGATTGGAGAATGATTGGAATGACTGGATGATGGATGATGATTGGATGATGATGACTGGGCGATGGTGATGGTGACGATTGGTTGCGGGGGGCGGCGGCGGCAGGGGGCGGTGATCGTTTGTGATAATTGGATGATGATATTGGAGGGGAGTGGTTGGCAGGGGCGGTGACCTGGGCGGCGATGGCGTTTGTACAGCTGTCGCCTGTCGAGCGCAGGGTGCGGCCCCCGTTGGTGATGATGACGATGATGATGGTGTTTGGAATGACTGGGTGATGATGATGAT
>JAPMOS010000105.1:25000-75000 GCA_027972325.1 Paratrimastix pyriformis
AAACTCGGTGCCCGTGATCGGAGAATGACAGGCCGAGCAGGAATGCATCCCGGGGCTCGTCATGGGCGATACGAATGAATGACGGGATTTTGAAGAGAGGCTAGCCTGCTGTACCGGTGTACAAGTCGCTGTCTTTGCCTATGGCCGAAAAAGAGTCGGAGAGTGGCCCCCATGAGGGCCATCTGAAGTCTGTGCGTTTTTCTGCGGACCACTTGATTGGTTTTTTTTTTGGAATCCAGTGACCTCCTAAAACATCTCGACCTCTCGGGCGAGCAAAAGGTCGGTCCTCCAATCTCTGCTGGGCCTTCCATTTTCTTTCTCGTTGCCCACAGGCCGAGCAACCTCGCCTTTCTGGACCCGCTTCGGGCGATTTCTCGGCGACGACTCCCCCCACGACCGGCAGTCTTGGTCTGGCATCAGATCACCCGTCCGTCCGATTCTCACTGTTTTTCCAGCTCCACCAACTTTCCTCGGCGGACATCCTTCCCAACTGGATTATTGGCGCCTGACTGCTGTCTGCGTCACCCCGCGATTGCTGATCTCCATTTCACCACCCCACCACCAGCAGCCTTATTCGCAACCTCCCATGTATTACTCGTACCCGCCCTTCTTTTCTATGGCCGAACCGCAAGGTCTGTCTTTTGTTGTCACACTGTCATTTTCGGCATGCTCAATTGTCTGATATCATCCATCTAGGTGCCGGGGCCCCAAACGCGGGCCCCGTGTATGCCGACCCAACCGCGGTGATTCAGCAATATAATCAATATTTTCAGGGGACCTCAGCAGGGCAACCCCAAGATCAACCTCTGGTCTGTTGTTCCGACCACCACCACCACCACACAAATTGAAAAAATCTGACATCCCTGGGGGGGATAGCTGCTCAACCCGTATTACGCGGCCTACCTGGCCCAGCAGCAGCCCAAGCCGCAGCCCCAGTTGCAGTTCGCATCGTCCAATCAGGTTCGTGGCTGGTGCCGGGGTGGTTGCCAATTCCCCTCCTCCCCACACTTGTTGTCGTCACTGGTCGGAGCTCCCCCCCCGGCCACCGCCCTCACCTTCCCCCCCTGGTTGGAGCCACCATCACCCCGTTTGGAACCACCATCGCCCCCCCCCCCCCCCGGTTGGAGCCACCAGCACCCTGGTTGGAGCCGCCATCACCCCCACCCCCCTGGTTGGAGCCACCACTACCACCATCATCACCCCTGGTTGGAGCCACACCATCACCACCACCCCCCTGGTTGGAGCCACCACTACCACCACCACCCCTGGTTGGAGCCACCATCACCACCACCACCCCTGGTTGGAGCCACCACTACCACCACCACCCCTGGTTGGAGCCACCATCACCACCACCACCCCCTTTGGTTGGAGCCACCACTACCACCATCATCACCCCTGGTTGGAGCCACACCATCACCACCACCCCCCTGGTTGGAGCCACCACTACCACCACCACCCCTGGTTGGAGCCACCATCACCACCACCACCCCCTTTGGTTGGAGCCACCACTACCACCATCATCACCCCTGGTTGGAGCCACACCATCACCACCACCCCCCTGGTTGGAGCCACCACTACCACCACCACCCCTGGTTGGAGCCACCATCACCACCACCACCCCCTTTGGTTGGAGCCACCATCACCCCCCCCCCCTGGTTGGAGCCACCACTCCCACCACCACCCCCTTTGGTTGGAGACACCATCACCCCCACCCCCCTGGTTGGAGCCACCACTCCCACCACCACCCCTTTTTTTCTTCAATTCGATCCTCATTCACGCTCCCCGGCACACACATCACACACACACACCTCCCCTCCTCCAGCCCGTGCTTTTCCCAGTTAAGTTTTTTTTCTTAAATTCCATCCTCATTCACACTCACTCTCTCCCCCTTCTGCTCCCCGGCACACACCTCCCCTCCTCCAGCCCCTGCTGGCCACACCCCCGCCCGTCCCGGACCTGCATCTGCCCCTGCCCCTGACCACTGGGCCGGCCCCCCCGCCCCTCGTGGCGCCCCTGATGCATGCCGGCTCGGCTCCCGTCCCCGCCGCCGCCCCCATCGACCCGGTCCGTCCCTGTGTCTGTGAAGGTGGAGGAGGAGGAGGAGGAGGATGGTGGTGGTGGTGATGATGATGGTGATGATGGTGGTGATGATGGTGATGATGATGATGATGATGATTGGATGATGATGACGACGACGATTGGATGATGATGATGATTGGATGATGATGATGATTGGATGATGATTGGATGATTGGATGATTGGATGATTGGATGATGACGACGACGACGACGACGACGACGATTGGGTGATGATGATGATTGGATGATGATTGGATGATGATTGGATGATGATTGGATGATGATGATGATGTTCATGTTCATGTTCATGTTGATGATGATAACGAGAATGGTGCTAATGATAATTATCCTGCCCCCCTCGACCCACCCACCCCCCCCCCACCCCCCCAGGCCTCCCGCTTGGCACCACTGGATCCGCTCGTCAGCAGCCAGCCCACGACTCCCACCTCCTCCTCCACCGCACCCACAACAACCACCACAAACTCACCGACAACGGCGGTTGCTGACGGTCAGACGGCAGCCCGTGAGGAGCCGGCCCCTGCAGGTGATGCGGTCTGGCAGGGTGGCTGTGGCTGTGACTGTACACTTCTTCTCGTATTGCCGCGGAACTCTTGCCGGAGCTCTAAAACACGAGAATTGGACGGAGGTGTGGCTATGGGTCGCAACGCTCCGACGACGGGGTGAGGAGCTTTGGGCTTGGTTGTGGCTGTGTGGCTGTGTGGCTGTGTGGCTGTGTGGCTGTGTGGCTGTGTGTCTGTGTGTCTGTGTGGCTGTGTGGCTGTATGGCTGTGTGGCTGTGTGGCTGTGTGGCTGTGTGGCTGTGTGTCTGTGTGGCTGTGTGGCTGTGTGTCTGTGTGGCTGTGTGGCTGTGTGGCTGTGTGTCTGTGTGTCTGTGTGGCTGTGTGGCTGTATGGCTGTGTGGCTGTGTGGCTGTGTGGCTGTGTGGCTGTGTGTCTGTGTGGCTGTGTGGCTGTGTGGCTGTGTGGCTGTGTGTCTGTGTGGCTGTGTGGCTGTGTGGCTGTGTGGCTGTGTGTCTGTGTGTCTGTGTGTCTGTGTGGCTGTGTGTCTGTGTGGCTGTGTGGCTGTGTGGCTGTGTGGCTGTGTGGCTGTGTGGCTGTGTGGCTGTGTGTCTGTGTGTCTGTGTGGCTGTGTGTCTGTGTGGCTGTGTGGCTGTGTGGCTGTGTGGCTGTGGCTGTGTGGCTGTGTGGCTGTGTGGCTGTGTGGCTGTGTGGCTGTATGGCTGTGTGGCTGTGTGTCTGTGTGTCTGTGTGTCTGTGTGTCTGTGTGTCTGTGTGGCTGTGTGGCTGTGTGGCTGTGTGGCTGTGTGGCTGTGTGGCTGTGTGGCTGTGTGGCTGTGTGGCTGTGTGGCTGTGGCTGTGGCTGTGTGGCTGTGGCTGTGGCTGTGTGGCTGTGGCTGTGGCTGTGTGGCTGTGGCTGGGTGGGTGTGCCCTGACCCGAGATGCCTGGTTGCGTGTGTCTCAATGTGTCTCAATGTGTCTCAATGTGTCTCAATGTGTCTCAATGTGTCTCAATGTGTCTCAATGTGTCTCAATGTGTCTCAATGTGTCTCAATGTGTCTCAATGTGTCTCAATGTGTCTCAGTGTGTCTCAGTGTGTCTCAGTGTGTCTCAATGTGTCTCAATGTGTCTCAATGTGTCTCAATGTGTCTCAATGTGTCTCAATGTGTCTCAATGTGTCTCAATGTGTCTCAATGTGTCTCAATGTGTCTCAATGTGTCTCAATGTGTCTCAGTGTGTCTCAATGTGTCTCAATGTGTCTCAATGTGTCTCAATGTGTCTCAATGTGTCTCAATGTGTCTCAATGTCTCAATGTGTCTCAATGTGTCTCAATGTCAATGTGTCTCAATGTGTCTCAATGTGTCTCAATGTCTCAATGTGTCTCAATGTGTCTCAATGTGTCTCAATGTGTCTCAATGTGTCTCAATGTGTCTCAATGTGTCTCAGTGTGTCTCAATGTGTCTCAATGTGTCTCAATGCGTCTCAATGCGTCTCAATGCGTCGCAATGTGTCTCAATGTGTCTCAATGTGTCTCAGTGTGTCTCAATGTGTCTCAATGCGTCTCAATGCGTCTCAATGTGTCTCAATGTGTCTCAATGTGTCTCAATATATATCTCTGCCCCGCCTTCTTTCATCGCCCACCCCCCACCCCCCCCCCTCCGCCCACACGCACAGCCAAAGGCCACCAGCCCTCCCACCTCCCCATCCGGTCAGCCAGCCGCCTCGCCTGCCCAGCAACAACAACAACAGCAACAACAACAGCAACAACAACAGCAGCAGCAGCAACAACAACAACAGCAACAGCAGCGGTCGCGGACTTATGCGGAGATGGTGCGAGGGGCGGCTGATGCTGGTCCGTACTGTCCTGCTGTATGTTGGCGGTGTTGATTGATGGTTGGAGAGGGATTGATGAGGATGACGATGATGTGAGGAGGAGGAGGAGGAGGATTGATGTTGATGCTGATGATGATGATGTTGATGTTGATGATGATGATGTTGATGATGATGTTGATGATGATGATGATGATGATGATGATGATGATGATGATGATGATGATGATGATGATGATGATGATGATGATGATGATGATGATGATGATGATGATGATGGTGATGATGTTGATGATGATGATGATGATGATGACGACGACGACGACGACGACGATTGGATGATGATGATTGGATTGTTGTACTCATCACCCCCCCACACACACGCACAGCCGCTTCCTCATCATCATCAGTGCCTCTTCAACCGGCCCCCGCCGCCACCACCACCTCCGTCCCTGCCGCCATCGCCGTTCCATATGCCACGGCCTTCCCCGGGCCTCCCGGAACCCGCCGGGCAGCCATCCCCCCACAGCAACAGCAGCAGCAGCAACAACAACAACAACAACAACAGCAAGTACAACAACAACAACAACCGAGACAACAGGTCTGGACGGAGGGTGTCCTGAGAATGGGTTGGTGGGCGTGTCTTTTTGGCGAGGGGGATGTTGCCTCTTGGGTTTGGGGTGGAATCACCGCAGTATCATCATCATCACCTGAAGCAGCAGCAGCTTCTTTGTGGTGTTGGTCGCTGTTGATGATGACAACCGCCCACACCCTCTCCATTGCCACTCCCTCCCATCGCCAGCAGCCATCATCATCATCATCATCATCATCATCATCATCATCATCATCATCATCATCATCATCATCATCATCATCATCATCATCATCATCATCACCCAATCATCATCATCATCATCATCATCATCATCATCATCATCACCCAATCATCATCATCCAATCATCATCATCATCATCATCATCATCATCATCATCATCATCATCATCATCATCATCATCATCATCATCATCATCATCATCATCATCATCATCATCACCCAATCATCATCATCATCATCATCATCATCATCAATCCCTGTTATTTCCACTCCCGCCCACCGCCAGCAGCCACCCGTCTTCGTTCCGTTGGCCGCCCCAACATCAGCAGCAGCAGCCCCACCTCCGGCCCCCTCGCTGCCCATCGGGTTCAACCCAACCGTGTTTGATGTCTTCCCGGCCAATGCCCGGTTCTTCGTCATCAAGTCCTATCACGAGGATGACGTCCACAAGGCCATGAAGGTCCGTCCGCCGTCTGGTCGTGTTGTCCAGCAGCAGCAGCAGCAGCAGCAGCAGCATCTAACCATCCTCCTCCTCCAATATCAATATCATCACCATCTAATGTCATCAGCATCAGCATCATTCATCATTCAGCATCATCATCATCTAATCTCTCACCGTGCCCATCTCCACAGTACGGTGTCTGGGCGAGCACCGAGCTGGGCAATCGCAAGCTTGACGCCGCCTACCGCGATGCCACCGCCCTGGGCGGCCCCGTCTACCTCTTCTTCTCCGTCAACGCCAGGTCCGTCTGTCGGTCACTCTGTCAGTCTCTGGCTGTCTGGCTGGATGCCGTTGATGATTGGATGTCCAAGAATCATCAGCAAGGCCCTCCCATATTTTTTTGGGTGTCCTGTCTCGCTCAAGGAGCCAGGAGGACGGGGATGGGATGGAAGAGGGAGAGAATTTTCCGAAGGCAAAAAAAAGAGCGCCCCTCTTTATATTGGCGGTCATGGATTTCAGTCAGGGTACGCTGGAAGATCGCCTGACCAAGCTTCCGTGTGTTCTCTGCTGCGGGGCCGGGGTCCGTCTGTGTCAGTCTGGGTCTCATCAATCATCATCCCGGCGTGACCAGTCGTCTGTTCCGTAAGTTTAATGAAAAGGATGATGAAATTACACAGGAACGGAATCAGAAATCAAACATCACAGCACCACCCACAACACCGCACATGCATTTTTCTTTTTGTTTGACGAATTCGTAGGCACAGACCGATGAAACACGTTGAAGTCATCTCACCCTTTCCCTTCTGATTCCCTTCTGCTCCTCCCAGCGGCCAGTTCTGTGGGATCGCCCAGATGACCTCCCCCGTGGACTTCAACCGCCGCTTCGGCTGCTGGCTGCAGGACAAGTGGACAGGCCAGTTCACGGTCAAGTGGCTCTTCATCAAGGACGTGCCCAATGCCGAGCTCAGACACATCACCATTGAGTCTGTCATCATCCGAATCATCATCAGCATCCGAATCATCATCAGCATCCGAATCATCATCATCCGAATCATCATCATCCGAATCATCATCATCATCCGAATCATCATCAGCATCCGAATCATCATCATCATCCGAATCATCATCATCATCCGAATCATCATCAGCATCCGAATCATCATCAGCATCCGAATCATCATCATCATCCGAATCATCATCAGCATCCGAATCATCATCAGCATCCGAATCATCATCATCCGAATCATCATCATCATCCGAATCATCATCATCATCCGAATCATCATCATCATCCGAATCATCATCAGCATCCGAATCATCATCATCCGAATCATCATCATCCGAATCATCATCATCATCCGAATCATCATCAGCATCCGAATCATCATCATCATCCGAATCATCATCATCATCCGAATCATCATCAGCATCCGAATCATCATCAGCATCCGAATCATCATCATCCGAATCATCATCATCCGAATCATCATCATCATCCGAATCATCATCAGCATCCGAATCATCATCATCCGAATCATCATCATCCGAATCATCATCATCATCCGAATCATCATCAGCATCCGAATCATCATCATCCGAATCATCATCCGAATCATCATCATCATCCGAATCATCATCATCATCCGAATCATCATCATCATCCGAATCATCATCATCATCCGAATCATCATCGAATCATCATCATCATCCGAATCATCATCAGCATCCGAATCATCATCATCCGAATCATCATCATCATCCGAATCATCATCAGCATCCGAATCATCATCATCCGAATCATCATCATCCGAATCATCATCAGCATCCGAATCATCATCAGCATCCGAATCATCATCATCATCCGAATCATCATCATCCGAATCATCATCATCATCCGAATCATCATCAGCATCCGAATCATCATCATCCGAATCATCATCATCCGAATCATCATCATCATCCGAATCATCATCAGCATCCGAATCATCATCATCCGAATCATCATCATCCGAATCATCATCATCATCCGAATCATCATCAGCATCCGAATCATCATCATCCGAATCATCATCATCATCCGAATCATCATCAGCATCCGAATCATCATCATCCGAATCATCATCAGCATCCGAATCATCATCATCCGAATCATCATCATCATCCGAATCATCATCATCATCCGAATCATCATCATCATCCGAATCATCATCATCCGAATCATCATCATCATCCGAATCATCATCAGCATCCGAATCATCATCATCCGAATCATCATCATCATCCGAATCATCATCAGCATCCGAATCATCATCAGCATCCGAATCATCATCAGCATCCGAATCATCATCATCCGAATCATCATCATCATCCGAATCATCATCATCATCCGAATCATCATCATCATCCGAATCATCATCATCATCCGAATCATCATCAGCATCCGAATCATCATCATCCGAATCATCATCATCATCCGAATCATCATCAGCATCCGAATCATCATCATCCGAATCATCATCATCCGAATCATCATCATCATCCGAATCATCATCAGCATCCGAATCATCATCAGCATCCGAATCATCGTCATCATCCGAATCATCATCAGCATCCGAATCATCATCATCCGAATCATCATCATCATCATCCGAATCATCATCATCATCCGAATCATCATCATCATCCGAATCATCATCATCATCCGAATCATCATCATCATCCGAATCATCATCAGCATCCGAATCATCATCATCCGAATCATCATCAGCATCCGAATCATCATCATCCGAATCATCATCATCCGAATCATCATCATCCGAATCATCATCAGCATCCGAATCATCATCAGCATCCGAATCATCATCAGCATCCGAATCATCGTCATCATCCGAATCATCATCAGCATCCGAATCATCATCATCCGAATCATCATCATCAGCATCCGAATCATCGTCATCATCCGAATCATCATCAGCATCCGAATCATCATCAGCATCCGAATCATCATCATCATCCGAATCATCATCAGCATCCGAATCATCATCATCCGAATCATCATCATCCGAATCATCATCATCCGAATCATCATCAGCATCCGAATCATCATCATCCGAATCATCATCATCCGAATCATCATCATCATCCGAATCATCATCAGCATCCGAATCATCATCATCCGAATCATCATCATCATCCGAATCATCATCAGCATCCGAATCATCATCAGCATCCGAATCATCATCAGCATCCGAATCATCATCATCCGAATCATCATCATCATCCGAATCATCATCATCATCCGAATCATCATCATCATCCGAATCATCATCATCATCCGAATCATCATCAGCATCCGAATCATCATCATCCGAATCATCATCATCATCCGAATCATCATCAGCATCCGAATCATCATCATCCGAATCATCATCGAATCATCATCATCATCATCCGAATCATCATCATCATCCGAATCATCATCATCATCCGAATCATCATCAGCATCCGAATCATCATCATCCGAATCATCATCAGCATCATCATCATCATCATCCGAATCATCATCATCATCATCCGAATCATCATCAGCATCCGAATCATCGTCATCATCCGAATCATCATCAGCATCCGAATCATCATCAGCATCCGAATCATCATCATCCGAATCATCATCATCATCCGAATCATCATCAGCATCCGAATCATCATCATCCGAATCATCATCATCCGAATCATCATCATCATCATCCGAATCATCATCATCATCATCCGAATCATCATCAGCATCCGAATCATCGTCATCATCCGAATCATCATCAGCATCCGAATCATCATCAGCATCCGAATCATCATCATCATCCGAATCATCATCAGCATCCGAATCATCATCATCCGAATCATCATCATCATCCGAATCATCATCAGCATCCGAATCATCATCATCATCCGAATCATCATCAGCATCCGAATCATCATCATCCGAATCATCATCAGCATCCGAATCATCATCATCCGAATCATCATCATCATCCGAATCATCATCATCATCCGAATCATCATCAGCATCCGAATCATCATCAGCATCCGAATCATCATCAGCATCCGAATCATCATCATCCGAATCATCATCATCATCCGAATCATCATCATCATCCGAATCATCATCATCATCCGAATCATCATCATCCGAATCATCATCATCCGAATCATCATCATCATCCGAATCATCATCAGCATCCGAATCATCATCATCCGAATCATCATCATCCGAATCATCATCATCATCCGAATCATCATCAGCATCCGAATCATCATCATCCGAATCATCATCATCATCCGAATCATCATCAGCATCCGAATCATCATCATCCGAATCATCATCATCATCCGAATCATCATCAGCATCCGAATCATCATCATCCGAATCATCATCATCATCCGAATCATCATCAGCATCCGAATCATCATCAGCATCATCAGCATCAGCATCAGCATCAGCAGCCAATCATCCAATCATCCAATCATCCAGATCATCATCATCCAGTCATCATCATCCAATCATCATCATCCAATCATCATCATCCAATCATCATCATCCAATCATCATCCATCATCATCCAATCATCATCATCCAATCATCATCATCATCCAACCATCATCATCATCATCATCCAATCATCATCTTTTCTTCACTTCAGGACCAACGAGAACAAGCCGGTCACCAACTCTCGCGACACCCAGGAGATCCCCCGCCCCCAGGTCCCCCCATCCGCTGCCCACCTCCCCCCATGCCTTGCCCACCCACCCCATGCCTGCCTGTTGTTGACATACAGCGATGACTTGGGAATGATCCACGTCGACGCTGTCTGACACATACATCACACATTCTTCTTTCTGTCTCAACACACCCATCACTACACACAGGGCTGTGAGGTGCTCGGCATCTTCCTGCGGTATGTCCACAAGACCAGCCTGCTTGATGACTTCGATTTCTACGATCGGCGCCAGCAGCAGCTTGCAGTTCGTCAGCAGCAGCAGCAGCAGCAGCAGCAGCAACAACAACAACAGCCGCAACAGCCGCAGCAGAGGGGGATGGGACGGGGACGGGGTGGACGCGGTGGACAGATGCACCCGGTCTGTAGTTCTATTCCCACCCCCGTCGTTGCAGCCTGGCTGGCTGGCTGGCTGGCTGGCTGGCTGGCTGGCTGGCTGGCTGGCTGGCTGGCTGGCTGGCTGGCTGGTTGGCTGGTTGGCTGGCTGTGTCTGTCTGTCTGTGCTGTCTGTCTCTGTCTGTCTGTGCTGCCTGGCTCTCTTGGCCGGATGTTTCTCTTGGCCTCTGTCTGTCGTCCGTCTCTTTGTCGTCTCTGTGTGTCCTCCGTGCTATCTGTGCTGTCTGTCTCTGTCTGTCTGTGCTGCCTGGCTCTGTCTGTCTCTCGGCTTCCTATTTGGCCTCTGTCTGTCGTCCGTCTCTCTTTGTCCTCTCTGTCTGTGTCCTTCCTGTGTGTGTCCTGGCGCGTCGTCTGTGCTCCACTGTGTCCTCCTCTCTGTGTCCTCCTCTCTGTCCTCCTCCTCTCTGTGTCCTCCTCTGAGTGGTCCTCCTCTGTCTGGTCTTGTTTTCTGTGTGTCTCCCTGCCCCTGCCCCTGCCCCTGCCCCTGCCCCTGCCCCCCCTGCCTCTGCCCCTGCTTCTGCTTCTGCTTCTGCTTCTGCCCTGGCTGTCTCCTTCTGTCCCCTTCCTCACCTTCCACACATCCTCCATCCATCCCCTCACCCCCGTCCCCCCTGTCCGATTGATCCGTCCCTCTGCTCCACGCACACCCCTCTCACCATCCTTTCGCAGTCTCGTGGCGGTTTCACCCCGCGGTACTACCCGCCCACCTCCCGGCCCCCCTCGTCCTACCAGCCCGCCCCACCCTCCACCACCACCACCACCACCAGCTCCTCCTCCACCCGTCCCACCATGCTTCTACCCACACCACCTCAAGCACCCCTCGGGTACCCCCGCCCATACCCCCCACAAGGCCCTCAGGCCCTCATGGGCGGCCCGTCTCAACAGCAGCAGCAACAACAACAACAACAACGTGTGATGCAACAGGGGGGCAGAATGAGGGTCGGGGCACCGGGCGGGGCGCCGGGGCTGCTGCCGGGGATGGGCGGCATGATGGCGGCTGGCGGACCGTATGGGCAGGCCGCTTTGATGTCCATGATGATGGCTGGTCTGCTATCTGTGTGTGTGTGTGTGTGTGTGTGTGTCATGTGTGTCATGTGTGTGTCATGTGTGTGTCATGTGTGTGTGTGTGTGTGTGTGTGTGTCATGTGTGTCATGTGTGTGTCATGTGTGTGGCTGGGGATGGGCGAGATGATGGCGGCTGGAGGGCCGCTTTGATGAGTATGTCCATGAGTATATGTGTGTGTCATGTGTGTCTGTGTCTTGTGTATGTGTGATGCGTGTGTCCTGTATGTGTGTGTCGTGTGTGTGTCGTGTGTCATGTGTGTGTGTCATGTATGTCTTGTGTGTGGCCGGGGATGGGGATGGGTGGGCTGGCGAGCTGGGTGACCGGATGAGCAACCCGCCCTGATGCTCACCTGTGCACACCACTCCTTCACTTCTTGACACATTCATCATCATCCCTCCTCGCCATCTCTCCTCACCATCCCACCCGCCTCGCCACCCAGGCCCGCTGCCCGGCCAGTCGGGGTACCCCTCGGCCCTGCTCTCCCTCGGCGGCCTGGCGCCGCCTCCGCCCCCGCCGCACCCCTCGCCCAGCAGCCCCGCAACCCTGGCCGCTGTCGCGGCCGTGGCCGCAGCTCGCCAACGGCTGGCTGATCTGCCGGTCCGCGTCTCTCTTGACTTTGTGTCTTTGTGCGGCTGATGATGATGATGATGATTGGGGGGAGGAGGAGGAGGAGGAGGAGGAGGAGGAGGAGGAGGAGGAGGAGGAGGAGGAGGAGGAGGAGGAGGAGGAGGAGGAGGAGGAGGAGGAGGAGGAGGAGGAGGATGATTGGGAGGATGATGATTGGATGATGATGGGTGGTGGTGATGATGATGATGATGATGATGATGATGATGATGGCGGTGGGGATGATGATGGTGGTGGTGGTGGCGCTGATGATGATCATGATGATGATGGTGATGACGATGATGACGATGATTGGATGATGATATTCGCCTCACTTCTCACCTTCGTTTTTCCACGTCCTCTCCCTTCTCTCCCCTCCCCCAGCACCAACAACCCCAGCTCTCCCCCGCGCCGACCACCACCACCACCACCGCCCCAGCTGCCGCCGCCCCCGCTTCTGCTCCGTCCGCTCCTGCCCCAACCAGCCAGCCGGCCCCGGCAGCTGCGCACCAGGAAACCAATGTGACTGCAGCTTCTGCTCCTGCTCCTGCTCCTGCTGCCGCCACGGTGGCGGCTGTGGTGGATGCGAGCCCGAAGGGTCGGTATGGCCAATGGGGGTGGTGGTGGTCGTGGTTGGGTGGTTGGATGGTGGTGGTGATGATGGTAGTGGTGATGATGATGCGGATGATTTGGAAGATGGTGCTGAATGAGTGGATGATGTTGATGTTGGTGTTGATGCCTCACCCCCAGTCATCGTCATCATCCACTCATCCATCTCCGTTCCTCCCTCATCCTCACCTCTCTCTCCCCCTCTCTCTCCCTCTTGTTCCGGGGTCATCGCAGCCTCTCCCACCCCGAGCCGCCCCGAGGCCACCTCGCCCCCGCTTCCGAGCCCCGCCCCTGCCGGGCCCTCCGCCTCCCCCACCAGCGCCTCATCCCCGGCCCCTGCATCCGCGCCCTCCACCACCCCGGACCCCGCCAGCCCCGCCCCCGCCACTGCGTAGTGGCCATTGCAGATCCCTGCCGGGCGGCTTGCCGGCCGGCCGGCAGCAGGGGCAGCATCCCCACCCGGGTAATTATCATCTCATGTGCGCTTCATCCCCCCCATGTCCGGCCTCCAGTTGTTGGGTGTGGATGGTACCCCGGCGGCGGAAGTGTCACGTCCTCTTCGCATCTGTTGTTGTTGTTGTTGTTTTTCTTCAGAACCCATCTGCCCGTTTTTCTCATCCCGATCTTGTTGTCTTGCTCTTCGCCTTGACTTTCCCTCGATTTGTGTTATTGTTGATTGATTCTGTGAGGAGAATTTACGCAGTCCCATGAGGAAACTCGCCCGGCAGTCCCACAAGGAACCCGAAACAAACAAGAGTTCGACACGGCCTCCCGAGGATCGAGGCCTCCCTGCGCCAAGCCCACCTCTGCCTGATCGCCCGGCTCCTCACCCCGCCCCCCAACGGCCAGTTCATCGCCCAGTGGGAGCGCCCCAACGCCATGGCCCGGGCCCTGGCGGCCGCCGCCCGACCCACAATCCCCCCGCAACCCGCCCGCCGCCGCCCCCACCAAAAGGGGCCCGTGGCGTCCCCACCCCCGCGCAGCCTCTGGCAGTGGCTGGCCGAGGCGCAGACACGTCACTCGTTCACTCTGGCGCGGGGCCAGGGCGGGTGGCTGCTGACCAGCCACCTGATCCGGGGTGGCCGACTGTTCCCCGCTGCCGGGGGCAGTGACCCCGAGCCCGCGCGCCGCAAGGAGCTGCGCCTGATGAAAGTTGTCGATGTCCTCCGCGCCATGCCCGCCGATGCCATCCAGGTCTACACCGACGGGTCCTTCGAGTGCGGCCCTGAGGGCCAGCTCCGCGGGGCGCCGCCGCGGTCCTGATCCACCCCGACGGCCGCGCACTGTCGTTGCGCCGCACCCTCCAGTGGCCCACAAGCAACGCCCAGGCCGAGATCGAGGCCATCCGGCTGGCCATCGACCTCCTCGGCCGGGAGCGGGTCGGCCGAGACCGGTGCGTGCTGCTGCTGTCGGACAGCGAGTACGCCCTCGGTGCCCTGTGCCGCGCCACCTGCCTGACCCAGTCGCAGCAGGAGGTCCTCCGACTCCGGGACGAGCTGGTCTCCCGGTGGCCGCGCCTCCTCTGCCATCACGTGCCCTCCCACGTGGACGCGGTGGCCCCGGCTGCCCCCACCTGTGGGGCAATTTGCAGGCCGACCGGCTGGCCGGCGAGGCCGCGGCAGCCCTGCCCCCACCGACAAGGCCGGCCCGCCACCCCCATCCAACAGGGCTTGGCCTGCCCGCCGGAGATGCCCTTCCGCCCCTCGGGCCCCAAGGACGCCCCCGTTGCCGTACCCCACCCGACCCTTCACGCTCGCGGTGGCCCGGGGATTCTGCCAGGCCCTCCAGTGCGAGGAGGAGGCCCGCGGCTGG
The DNA here is from genome assembly GCA_027972325.1 of Paratrimastix pyriformis. Classification (NCBI taxonomy): domain Eukaryota; phylum Preaxostyla; family Paratrimastigidae; genus Paratrimastix; species Paratrimastix pyriformis. Next base: position 39,964 of record JAPMOS010000105.1, read on the forward strand.
GCCCCCGGCGCAGCCGATTCTCCTCGGGGTCACCCTGGACGGCCTCGAGCAAAGCTGGCCGCGCCCGCCTGGCGCCAGCAGGCCGCCCCGACTGGAAGGTGCGCCGGCTCGTCTGGCTGCTGTTCGGCACCTTCCCCACCCTGCAAACCATTCGGTGCCGATACGCGCGGAAGGCCTCAGCATCTGCCGGCGACGCCCCCCCGGTGGGGGTCACCTGCCCACTCTGCCACGGCGGCCCCGAGACCATGTCCCACCTGCTGTCCGGCTGCGGCAGGTACCACGACTTCTACACGGCCCGCCACGACCGTGTGGTCCGCCGACTCTGGGCCTGGTTCGGCGGGCAACGCGACTGGGTCACGCGGCACTACATGGGCGTGTCGGCAACCAACTGCGCACCCGCCTTCCCACCCACCCTGCTGGCCAAGCTCCCCGCCGCCCTCCGCGACGTGCACCCCGACCTGGTGTTGCAGTCCCGTGGCTCTGACGGCACCTGGTGGCTGCTCGACGTGGCCATCACTGGCCAGACCCACGACTGGCCGGCGCGGGCGGCGGCCAAGGCGGCCCACTACGTCGCCCTCTGCCAGGCCGTCACGGAGGCCACCGGGCAGCCCTGCCGCGCGGTGCCGGTGATCTTGTCGGCCCGAGGGACCGTGCCCCGGGCCACATGCCAGGCCCTGTCGCGGCTGACACCGGCCGACCCCCCTGCCGCGCGAACCGACCTCCAGCGGGCCCTCTCCTCCGTCTCGACCCTTCTGGTTCGGGACGCCCTCGCGCTCATGACCATGCGCAACGGCGCAGCTGCCGCGGGCCCCGCGCCCTGGCCACGCCGTAGCGGCCGCCCAGGGCCCACGACCCGCCCCACCCGCCCCTGAGCACCCTCCCCATCACCCACACCCATCACTGGGCGGCCCCGCCACCAGGCGGGCCCCCGGCCGGGAGGAGCCACCATACGGGTCATTTGGCCCGGCCCCCCCCGGAGTGTAACGCATGGCGCGAAGGCGCGAGTAACCTTTCTTCTTGAACTTGTCGCCTGCGCCCTCGCAAATACACAGCATGTTCTCTCGACACCCGGCCCCAGGGCGGTCAAGTGAGAACATGCGGTGTTTTGTGAAAGAAACTGTTCTGGTACCACCACGAGCGGATGAGGTCGCCCTCGCCCGGTGGGCCTGAAGCTCCCGCGGCTTTCATCGTTCTTCTCCGGCATGCCCATCGTCCCCGGCCCCCCCCCTTTTTTTTTTTATCAAACCCAACCCAGAAACCGAGATTACTGGGCAGGTGCAGGCTCCCTTTGGCGGTCCAGGGCAGTATTTGCAAGCCCCCCCCCCCCCCCCCCCTTTTCTTGTGCTCTCCCCGCGAACCGGGGGGAAGTGAATAACGAATCAACACGAAAAGAACGGAAAAACAAAAAGGATAAGGTCACTAACCGCAAGGAGCCCTCCTGGCCTGCGCCGGTGGGTCAGCCAGTCGAGCGTGGTGGAAGGATGGTTGCAGGTAGTGACCGACACCCAGGAGGCGTGCATCTCGTGTCCCCGAACGCCAGCGGTGGACGCGACATCGTCGGGAACCACCGATGCTGGCCAGCCATTCTTCCCCACGGGTCGTCCATTGCCAATAGCTTCCTTGGCTTGCGAAGATGAGGTGACTGGGGTTGGGAAATGGGAGTACAAACCTTTAACTTTCTCGAGTGCGACTTTCTATCCGACGAGGCTGAATGAACACGAGACTGACTGACACCAGATCGCATAGGGCTTGTTGGAGGTGTCACACCGAGGAAAATTTTGACAGGGACGTGGGCTCCTCACTTTTCATAAGGTCCAGCGTCGCACCTGTGGTGACTGGTGAGAGGCGAGTTTTCGGGTTTTGTGTATCCTGCCGGGTTTTGGGACACGGACTTTTTCTTGTTGATGTCCGAGCCGACTGCCCCGCCCCCGCCCCCACCGCCACCGCCACCGCCACCGCCACCGCCGCCCCGCCCCCGCCGCCCCCGCCGTTCTGTATAACCGTTCTTCGTTGATTTACGCGGAGCTTACGCCGGATCAAAAAAAGACCTGTTTCTGTGATGCTTGCCATTTCCATCTTGTGTCACCGGTAGAGTTCGAATGTGGTTTGTTTTTGTTATTGCGTGAATCCCCACGATGATTTCTTCCGTCGTTAGGACACGTCGTCTGCATCGATTGCGCGATGATAGCGATCCACCCCCCAGCCCAAGCCCCAGCCACTGCTGCCTCTGCATGCTCTGCATCCCCGGATTCGGGCACTTCAGACAAGGATGCTGCATTGCGGAGCATCCTGAATCAGAAAGGCGGGCCCGCTCCTTGCCCCGTGGAGTCTTGCCAGCAACTCGGAACGTCTGCCTTCGCACGCATCCCGTGCCTCAACAACGCCTTGCTTCTGATAGATGGAAGCAATCCGACAAGATTCGTGTGGGCGATATCCCAAGTTTGCGCGTCGTGTGCCCGCACCACCACCCTGGGGGACCGATGTGCACAATGACTATTTCGCTGGGGAAACTGTCGGAGCATCTGCGCTTGGAGTGCCCGGCCCACAGCGTGGACTGCCCGAACGGGTGTCCCTGGAATGGGGTGCGAGCGCTGCTCCCGAAGCATGAGCGCATCTGCCCAAAACGGCCCACGAAGTGCGCACAGTGCCATGAGATGGTGCCCGAGGATGAACTGGAGGCCCACAAGAACGAGTGCCCGATGCGGGACCAGGCTTGCGAGAACTGCGGAATGAAGTTCCCCTTGGCCCTCATGTATCGGCACTCCCCGGACTGCAAAAAAAAGCCGGTCTGACCCCCGACCCTGTGTGTGTGTGTGTGTGTGTGTGTGTGTGTGTGTGTGTGTGTGTGTGTGTGTGTGTGTGTGTGTGTGTGTGTGTGTGTGTGTGTCGACATTCTACTTGCGCACCCAATCGAAAAGGTCTGTGTCATATGCTCCGATTGCCCCTTGTCTTGCCTGTGTCGGGGACCCCCTTTGGCGCGACACATGCTGCTGCCGTGCGATGTGGTGAGAGCGTGAGCTGTCCATCCACACCATGTGACGGATCCCTTGTGGGTCCTGATTTCCGGTCTCGGATGTTGACGTGCTCTTCCGCCTGAGCGCTTTGCCGTTGACTGACCCTTGTTCGCTGCCGCCTGCTTGCGTATGTTGGCTTGGTGGACACTGCTTGACTATGGCGCTTCCCTCGTGGACTGTGCCTACATTTCTTGCGGTGTCTCTCTTCCCTCTTTCAATGTGTGTGTGTGTGTGTGTGTGTGTGTGTGTGTGTGTGTGTGTGTGTGTGTGTGTGTGTGTGTGTGTGTGTGTGTGTGTGTGTGTGTGTGTGTGTGTGTGTGTGTGTGTGTGTGTGTGTGTGTGTGTGTGTGTGTGTGTGTGTGTGTGTGTGTGTGTGTGTGTGTGTGTGTGTGTGTGTGTGTGTGTGTGTGTGTGTGTGTGTGTGTGTGTGTGTGTGTGTGTGTGTGTGTGTGTGTGTGTGTGTGTGTGTGTGCGGCTGTCGGTCGGGGTTCCCCACCCCGGCTTGGGTTTCACCGAAAGTTCCAAAGCTCAGGCGCCAGGAGGGCGACCTGGGCTTACTTTCGTCACACGCTCACTGCTCACGGCCCTGGCAAGGCTGGCCCACGAGGAGGAGGAGGCACGCGACTGGCTGGCGTGTCCGTACGCCTACCACCCACTGGAACCCATCTCGGCCCGGGTCAGCAACACCTGGTGGACCAGGCGCGGGGAGCCACTCTCCACGGTGCGCAAGCTGTGTGCAGCCAAGTGCCAGGCCTTCTGGGGGGTCAATCAGGTCAAGGCCCGGCTCGGGGGGGGCCGGGGATCCGCGCTCTGTCCATTCGGGTGCGGGACCGTGGAGACCCAGAGCCACCTCCTGGGGGCTGCCGCCACTTCCGGCTATTCTATGTGAAGCGCCATGACCAGGTGCTCCGGGCCTTGGCCGGGCCCTCACGGCCGCCGGCCTGAAGGTGGTCGTCCACGACTCGGCAGCCAACGCACGGGCAACCCAGATCCCGGAGGAGCTCCTGGCGCGAATCCCGGCCCACCTGCGCCACCTCCGACCCGACCTGCTGGTGTGCCCCGGCGAGGGAGACCCCCACCGTCATCGAGCTGGCCGTCACCACCGCCGTGCGGGACGAGGACCTGACAGGAGCGCGGGACGGGAAGCTCGCCCAGTATCGGGACTACTGCCAGGCGGCGGGGTTCGACAACCGAGCCCTTCTCTTCGGGGCCACCGGGTGCATCCCGGGACAGTCGATTCGGGACCTCCTCCAGCTCGTCCCTGGCACCGAGCACAGGACGCTCTGCGAGGCCCTGCGGAGGATCAGCGGGGACTTGACGCGGAGCATGCTGGCACTGTTCCTCATGAGAGGTGGCCAACAGTGACCGCAGGGACCGAGCCAGCACCCAGATCCACCGCCCGGCCGCAGCCCCAAGTGGATTTCTCCCTCCCCCCCCTACGACACCTTCACGGGTCGCCCTGATCCGCGCAGGGGTGGGACGAGCCACGACAGCGCGATAGGAGGAGGACGCCGCCAGTAAGATTTCGTGCGTGCTTTTCCTCTTAGCACCGTATACCCAACAGGCTCAAAGATCATCATGTGTGTGTGTGTGTGTGTGTGTGTGTGTGTGTGTGTGTGTGTGTGTGTGCGTGTGTGTGTGTGTGTGTGTGTGTGTGTGTGTGTGTGTGTGTGTGTGTGTGTGTGTGTGTGTGTGTGTGTGTGTGTGTGTGTGTGTGTGTGTGTGTGTGTGTGTGTGTGTGTGTGTGTGTGTGTGCGTGTGTGTGTGTGTGTGTGTGTGTGTGTGTGTGTGTCCAGGGTCTACCCAGAGATCCTCATATTTTTCCACCTCTTGAAATTCTTGGCCAACGACCAGCCGCTCAATTTCTGAACTTCAAATGAGCATTCCCACTCAAGAGGAATCTGATCTGGAGGAATCCTCCAATTTTTCTCAGGAATCTTCTGATGATCAATCCGACCCCCAGAAGGAGAAGTCCCAAAGAGCCAAGAAACCACCGTTCGTCCCTGAGCATGCTCATTCGACGATTTCAATGTCAAAGGACGAATGGGAAATATTTTTTCGCTCATACATTTCGCACATGGCGACGAAGGCGTATGCAAAACGCTTCGGCATTCCTGGAGTCTCGAAAGATGCTATTACTCGCCCTCTGGCGGCGAAACTCGCGGTTCTCCGGTTTTCTCCTCAAGCATTGTGGGACGATGCTCAGCGCCCCATGACTTGCACGGATTACCTCACTCATCCTAACAAGAGCCATATCGCCAGCCAGCAGCGATCCCACCACTCGGAGCGTGCGAACCCACCCCCCTCCCAGGACAAGGCCTCAGCACATGCCTCCGCGGCCGGTACCGATCCCGCCCCCGTTACGGGTGCGCCCCCCGAGGGGGAAGCGAGCCCCGATCCCCAGGGACCGCGGACCAGCGCGGCGGAGCTGAGGATGCTCCTCGCCGCACGGCAGCGGCGCGCGCAGACGCCCGCACCCCCCACGAAGACTGACTCGTCCCAGCCTGAGGGGCCCGCGACCGACCCCGTGACCTCGCCCGGCACGCCTCGGCCCCCCGCCTCGCAACAGCCACCCTCCCCCTCGAAGGCGACGGATCCCCCGGCCTCGGCCAACCCCCCCGCGCTGATTGCGAGCCCTCCCGAGCTGTCACCCCCACAGGAGGAGGGAGCCCCGGGGACCCCGCGGAGACCCCAGGGCGCAGCGTCGCCGCTTGCCACCCCGAAGGCGCCCCCGCCCTCACCGCCCTCCCGCCCCCACCCCCACCCCCCCACCCCCTTCCCCCCCAAAAGCACCGCCCATCGCCCCACCCCAGCTTGCCTTCCCGCCCTTGAAATCGAACCTCGAGGTGGGGGTGCGTTTTGAGGCGAGGGAGGGGTGCTGTGCAGCATCCGCTGTCATCCGCCTCCTGGCAGAGGTCTTCGCGGCCGCACCGGCCGTCCAGGATGCCATGGTGGCCGGGGGGGACCTGTCGCAGATTGTGGCTGCCGGCCTCGCGGCCAACCTCTCGAGGGCCACGCAAACCCTCGTCGTCCCGCCCCCGGCGACCACGCTCCTGCTGGGGGGCGCGGCGCCACACCCCGGCGGATGGTGCGCCCGCGAGCTCTGGGCAAGACTGACCATGCCCCTGATTGGCTCGGGGATGGTCCCCAACATCCCCCAGGTGGACATGGGCCCCATCTGGCCCGTGTCCAGCCTACTGCGAGACCAGGGCCCACCCTCCCCCCTGCTGGCGGTCCAGCCGGCCCAAGGCGAGGCGGACTCCCTCGTGATGGGGGGATTGGACATCGCATCAGTCCGCTACGCAGCCCTGGGGGGCCTCATCCACCTTGGGGCGCCGAGCGGGGGGCATGAGGTGGCCTTCGTCGCTCGCCCGAGCTCGAGTGGCCCTCCCCAGCTGGGACTCTTGGATGGGGCAGCCGCAGTATCGGCCCGACCGGGGATGGCTGGCCAGAGCCACGGTCGTGTTGCTCCTGCCCCGGGTGCTGCTGGAGGGCCTGCCCCCTTGGCACGCGGCCTCTGCGGGGGACCCGGCCTCCCCCCCGTCAACCCAGCCCTCCTCCTCACCGCCCACCTCAGAAGCGCCCGCCCAGGAGCCGAAGACGCAGGTGCGAACCCCCCCTCGGACAGGCCCCGACATGATTTGGGTGGGGGGGCTGCCCTCCTCCTGCGCTCACCCCGATCTGGTGGCCGGGCTGGCGAAGAGCTCCCTCCACGTCCTCGCAGCGCGCCGGCCACGCGGCGCCCGGGGCCCCCGGCCCTACGCGTTCGTACAACTTGCGTCGCACGACGAGGCGGTGCGGGCAGTGCAACTGGGCACCATCGACATCTGCGGCGCCCGCGTGGTGCTCAGGAAGATCAGGATGGGCAGGCAACAGCAGGCCACTGCGCATCGGGCTGTCGCCCCCCAGCTTGCCCACCAGCCCCCCCCAGCCAGCGAGTGGCACTCCCAGCAGCACCAGCCCCGCCGGCGCCGACCGGGCCCCCCTCCGGGATTTGATTCGGTCGCCACAAGGAATGGGTCCGCCCAGACCGCAGCGCCGGCCCCCGTCATCGTTTACACCAACCCCCCGGCAGTTGCGCGCCGCCGACCACGACGCCATCGCCCCGCAGCGGCTGCCGACCCCGTGATCGTCTACGCCAATCCCCCGCGCCCCGCGGCACGCCGTCCCCCCCGGCGCCATCACTCCGCAACAGTGGGAGCCCCCCTCGTCGTATACGCCCCCCCCCAGCATCCAGCAGCGCCTCGAGGACAGCGGCGGGCGCCCCCTCCCCCCTTCGTCACACTGGCCGTCGGGGGCCAACAAGGGGCCTACCTCCAACCCCAACCGGCATACTTTCAGCCTCAGCCCCAGCCCAGGGGCGGTGGAGGCCGCGCCTTTCGGGGCTAACCGCCCCGACAATCGGGAGGCCGGGGTCCCCCCCATGAGGGCCGCCACAACCAGGACCCCGCTGGAGGCAGCGGAAGGGGGCGTGATCGAAAGTTCTCCGGCTTTCCCTCCTGCCCCGGGCGAGCCCCGCTTGTCTCCTGGCCTGTTCTCCCCCTCCGCCGCAGGACCCACCACCCAACCCCCCCATTTAGCACTGGCGGGGTCGGGGCCCCTGGCGCCGGAGAGCCATGCCCCTATCCCCCCCGGCGACCCGGCCGCGGCCCGCGAGGACGACGATGCCCCGAGTGACGAGGCCCTCCAGCCCCGAGAGGCCGACGACCCGCGCGTCTGGGAAAGAGGCCCCTTCGTCTACATTCTGGTCGGGGCCCACGGACGGAGCTACGTGGGCGCTACCACAGACCCAACGCGGCGCCTCGCCCAACACAACGGGGCTCGACCGGGGGGGGCCCGGGCCACCCGACAGAATCGCCCCTGGCGCCTGGTGGGACTGGCGGCCGGCCTCGCCTGCTGGCACGAGGCCATCGAGCTGGAGGCCGCTGTGAGGAACCCCGCAGCCGGCCATGGGCAGCCGACATTCACCGGGAGCTCTCGGCCACTGGCAGCCTCGAGGTTCTCCGACAACTCGCACCGAGACGGGGAGCCCGCGCCTACCGCCACGACATCCGGGGGCCGCTGGACTGAGCTCACGCAGGGGACCCGAACCGCCCCGAGGACCCGCGCCGACAAGGAGGAGGCCCAGGCGCGCTTCATCTGGGTGATGGCCGCGACCGACCCTGACGAGGCATCCGCCCGGCTGGAGGCAGGCCTGCGGCCGGAGGGGAGCCACCGTGTGAAGGGCCACACCAGGGGAAAGGCCACCCCACCCCGCCGCCCCAACGGGGAGATCGCTCTCCGCCAGGTCAAGGAGGCCATGACCCGGGACGGACTCAGCGTGCGCCGGCCCAGAGGCGACGCACCCGCCCTCTGGCGCGCGTGGGACAAGCTCCGCAAGGGGCGGGACGAGTCCCGCCGCGCAGCCGCCGCCTCGCAACTCCACCTTTTCTTCACCGACCGACGTCGACTCCACCGCCTCCTCCTGGCCCCGACACGGTGCACCTGCCCGATCGCCCCGGCGGAACTGCGGCGCCACCATCTGGCAGAGGCGGCGGCGACCCCACCACCCAGCACCAACCCAATCTGGCCGGAGCTGGCCCCACCTCCCCCGCTCGCCGAGACCTCCACCCCGGCCGAGCAGCCCTTCTCGGCCACCGAAATCGCCGAGGCCATCCACAACGCCGACCCCACTCAGCCCCGGCGCCAGCCGACGCGGCCACGATCCGGGACATCAGACGACTGCTGGACGAAGGCGAGGAGCTGCGTGCCCGGGACGGCCCCCCCTCCCCGTTCATGGCCGCCCTGCTCCACCTCTTCAACATGTGCCTGGCCGAAGGAACAGTCCCGCGCAGCTGGGCCCGGGCCGTGGCCGTCCTCATCCACAAGAAGGGGAAGCCGCCGGAGGAGATCCGGAGCTGGCGCCATGTGGTCCTCACGGCCCAACTCTCGCGAATCTACGGAGCCCTGCTCTCGCGCCGCCTCGAGGACTTCCTGCTCAGGGCCGGCCGGATCAGTGGGGCACAGGCGGGTTTCATCCGGGGCCAGGAGAGCCACTTCTCCGTGCTCCGCTTGCAGGCCTGGATCACCAGGGCCCGCCGTGAGCGCCCCCTTTCGCGGGCGTACTTTTTCTCGATATCACCAATGCTTTCGGGACCCTGGGGCGGGACGCCCTGGAGGGCAGTCTCCGGTGGGGTGGGGTCCCACCGACACTGCGGCGCGCCATCATGGGCACTTACCGCGACATTGAGATGTGCCTGCCCTTTGAAGGAGAAGCCGGCGCCCCCATCCCGCTGGGCCGTGGCACTCGGCAGGGGACCCCTTGAGTCCAACTGTCTTCATTCTCGCGCTGGAGCCGCTACTACATGCGCTCTCCCGGATCGATGGCCTCCTCGTTTTGGCATTTGCCGATGACCTAGCCATGGCCGCGCGCGACAAGGAGGCCCTGACCCGAGCCTTGCGAGTGATCGCGGAGTTCGGGGCCTGGTCGGGCCTTCACCTGAACCTCCCCAAGTGCGCCGCCCTGGTGGCCAGCCAGGGCCGCCAGTGCCCACCTGCGGACGTGGACATCTGCGCGCCGGCCGGCCGGATCCCCCACTGGCCCTGGGCGGGACGTTCCGTTACCTTGGGGTCGAGGTGGGCTGGGAGCTGGACTCGACGCCGGCGCTGGAGGCCGCCCGGATCGAATTCGAAGCTCGCCTCACCGCCATCGGCACATCCCACCTCCCCGCTGGCCAAGATCGATACGCTGGCCTCCCTTGCCTTGCCCGTCCTGCAGCATGTCCTCGCTGTCTGCCCCGCCCCCAAGCTGGATGGCTGGGGTCCAACGGAGCATCCGGGACTCGTGCAACAACTGGCTATTGAACCCCCGAGAGATGGCGCCCACCCGGAAACGCTGGTGCCTGCCGGGCATGCCGGAGCTCCTGCTCTTCACTCCTGCCGCGCATGGGGGCTGGGGCCCCCGCTTGGACCGGCTCGAGGAGACCCTCAAACTCGGACTGATCGGCCGGATCCTGATACCACCGACCGACCCCGCGGCTCGCGAGCACTGGGCCGCGGCAGCAGTCCCCTGGCAGAGGAGTTCCGGCACCGAGAGCACCACGGGGGACACGAGGCACCGGCCAACAACTGGGACCTGTGGACCTGGGTGGCCTGGTACGAAGACCGACGGAAGATCCGCATCGGTCGCATAGCTGGACGATGGGCGGTCCAGCAGCGGACCATCCGGGCATCCAAGCTCTTTTCCCGAAAGGCACCGGAGCGCCACCCGGCCCTCAACAAGCTGACGGAGCTCCAGACGTACCTCTGCTGGCTGAGCACGGTCCCGCGAAATGCGGCGCTCCTCTTCACGGACGGATCGTTCCAACAAGGACAGGGCGGCGCCGCGGCAGTGCTCATGACCCGAGACCGGACGACCGCGGCCGCCGTGCGCCTCCCACAGGCGCGGGGGAACGGCGACGCGGAGCTAGCCGCGCTGGAGCTCGCCGCGGCCACCATCAAGTCCGCCCGGGCCGACGGGCGCCTCCTCCCACACCAGCCGGTGGCCATCTGTGCGGACAGCCAGTATGCCCTGGGCGCTGCGGCGGGTGGACGCGAATCCAGTTTGCGCACGCGCGGGTGCTGACCGGGAGGCCCTCCAAGTGGCCAAGCCTGTGGTCCTCCGCTACGTCCCGGCGCACGTGGACCGGATCCCGGGGCCCTGGTGATCCCTCCATCCCTGGCAACCAGCTGGCCGACCGCCTGGCTGAGGCGGCGCGCCTCGGGGGACCACCAGACAGAGGGGGCATCCAGGCCACATTCCCAACACAAGAGCTTTGCGGCCCAATCGGCCCCGCCCAGTGGCCCTCAGGCCCAGCCGAGTCCCCATTGCCCTTCTCGCACAAATTCCTCACACGCTCACTGCTCACGACCCTGGCAAGGCTGGCCCACGAGGAGGAGGAGGCACGCGACTGGCTGGCGTGTCCGTACGCCTACCACCCACTTGAACCCATCTCGGCCCGGGTCAGCAACACCTGGTGGACCAGGCGCGGCGAGCCACTCTCCACGGTGCGCAAGCTGTGTGCAGCCAAGTGCCAGGCCTTCTGGGGGGTCAATCAGGTCAAGGCCCGGCTCGGGGGGGGCCGGGGATCCGCGCTCTGTCCATTCGGGTGCGGGACCGTGGAGACCCAGAGCCACCTCCTGGGGCTGCCGCCACTTCCGGCTATTCTATGTGAAGCGCCATGACCAGGTGCTCCGGGCCTTGGCCAGGGCCCTCACGGCCGCCGGCCTGAAGGTGGTCGTCCACGACTCGGCAGCCAACGCACGCAAGGCAACCCAGATCCCGGAGGAGCTCCAGGCGCGAATCCCGGCCCACCTGCGCCACCTCCGACCCGACCTGCTGGTGTGCCCCGGCGAGGGAGGGCCGGAGACCCCACTGTCATCGAGCTGGCCGTCACCACTGCCGTGCGGGACGAGGACCTGGCAAAAGCGCGGGACGGGAAGCTCGCCCAGTATCGGGGCTACTGCCAGGCGGCGGGGTTCGACAACCGAGCCCTTCTCTTCGGGGCCACCGGGTGCATCCCGGGACAGTCGGTTCGGGACCTCCTCCAGCTCGTCCCTGGCACTGAACACAAGACGCTCTGCGAGGCCCTGCGGAGGATCAGCGGGGACTTGACGCGGAGCATACTGGCACTGTTCCTCATGCGCGACAGTGACCGCAGGGACCGAGCCAGCACCCAGATCCACCGCCCGGCCGCAGCCCCAAGTGGATTTCTCCATCCCCCCCTACGACACCTTCACGGGTCGCCCTGATCCGCGCAGGGGTGGGACGAGCCACGACAGCGCGATAGGAGGAGGACGCCGCCAGTAAGATTTCGTGCGTGCGTTTTTTTCCTCTTAGCACTGTATACCCAACAGGCTCAAAGATCATCATCATGTGTGTGTGTGTGTGTGTGTGTGTGTGTGTGTGTGTGTGTGTGTGTGTGTGGTGCGGCACACGAGCGTAAAACAGCCCGCTATTTGGCCCTGACCCGCGACCTGGCGGTGAAGGGCTGGACGGTGGAGCTGGTCCCCTTCGAGGTGGGCTCCATCGGGTTCCTGACACGTTCCTATCATGCCATGACCCGGCTGCTGGGCATTGGCTCCAAACCCTCCACCTCGATCTCTGACACTGTCCTGCGCTGCAGTTACTGGATCTTCCTGTCCCGGGGCGACCAAGTGTGGACCCCATGGGCGATCCATCTGTAACTCAGCTGCCTGTCCTGACCCGTGTCCCTTGTCCCCTGTCCTGTCCCGTCCCCCTTGCTCGTCCCGTCCTTTTGTTTTGCTCGTCCCGTCCCGTGGTGGTGTGTGGCCGGGGGGGATCCCCCGGAGGTGGTGGCACTGCCCCTAGCGCTCCGATCAGTAGGCTCATTCTGGGTGCCACTACACTTTCCGGATCCACTCCCCGTCTCGTGGGGATGGACCGTTTTCTTCTTCGTCCTGTCCCTACTTCTGCTCCCCACACTCTCCACACCCCGGCCCCGTCCCGTCCCGTCCCGTCCCGTCCCGTCCGTCCCGTTCTTCACCGTGCCTCTGTGCTACGTGCGGCCTGTCCTGGTCGTGCTGCCCTACGTCCCGTCCCTGGTGCGCCGTCCCGTCCCGACCCGTCCCGTTCGTTGCCGTCCCGTCCGTCCGTCGTCGATGCTCGCCATCGACATTCTACTCTGCGCACCCAATCGAAAAGGTCTGTGTCATATGCTCCGATTGCCCCTTGTCTTGCCTGTGTCGGGGACCCCTTTGGCGCGACACATGCTGCTGCCGTGCGATGTGGTGAGAGCGTGAGCTGTCCATCCACACCATGTGACGGATCCCTTGTGGGTCCTGATTTCCGGTCTCGGATGTTGACGTGCTCTTCCGCCTGAGCGCTTTGCCGTTGACTGACCCTTGTTCGCTGCCGCCTGCTTGCGTATGTTGGCTTGGTGGACACTGCTTGACTATGGCGCTTCCCTCGTGGACTGTGCCTACATTTTGCGGTGTCTCTCTTCCCTCTTCCATGTGTGTGTGTGTGTGTGTGTGTGTGTGTGTGTGTGTGTGTGTGTGTGTGTGTGTGTGTGTGTGTGTGTGTGTGTGTGTGTGTGTGTGTGTGTGTGTCTGTGTTTGCTCGTCCCGTCCCTTTGCGTCCAGTCCCGTCCCTTTGCTCGTCCCGTCCCGTTGTGGGGTGTGGCTGGGGGGGATCCCCCGGAGGTGGTGGCACTGCCCCTAAGGCCTCCGATCAGTAGGCTCATTCTGGGTGCCACTACACTTTCCGGATCCACTCCCCGTCTCGTGGGGATGGACCGTTTTCCCTCTTCCCGACCCTACTTCTGCTCTCTCTCTCTCTCTCATATTCCGGAAAACCGAGCCACCAGGGCCCGTAAAGGGGAACAAAGAGAAAAGAAATCACTTAAAATACCAACTGGTTGACTCCCGTCCCACTCAGTGCTCAGCCCGTAGCTCGTCGAGCCCTCAGGCGGCACCAGGAAGCAGCAGCTTCTTGTCGCAGTCGGTCTTGGCCACGCACGGCGGGCCTGGGTTGATCTCTCTCTCTCTCCCCCCCCCCCCCCCCCCCCCCCCCACACACACACACACACCACACCCCGGCCCTGTCCCGTCCCGTCCCGTCCCGTTCTTCATCGTGCCCCTCTGTGCTACGTGCGGCCTGCCCTGGTCGTGCTGCCCCTACGTCCCGTCCCGGGTGCGCCGTCCCGTCCCGTCCCGTTCGTTGCCGGCGTCGATGCTCGTCATCGACATTTTACTTGCGCGCCCAATCGAAAAGGTCTGTGTCATATGCTCCGATTGCCCCTTGTCTTGCCTGTGTCGGGGACCCCCTTTGGCGCGACACACGCTGCTGCTGTGCGATGTGGGGAGAGCGTGAGCTGTCCATCCACACCATGTGACGGTCCCCTGCGGGTCCTGATTTCCGGTCTCGGATGTTGACGTGCTCTTCCGCCTGAGCGCTTTGCCGTTGACTGACCCTTGTTCTCTGCCGCCTGCTTGCGGATGTTGGCCTGGTGGACACTGCTTGACTATGGCGCTTCCATCGTGGACTTGTGCCTACACTTCTTGCGGTGTCCTTCCTCCCTCTTTTTTAAATTGTGGGTTTGTTTGTTTCTTGTTTCTGTTTCTGTTGCTGTTGCTGTTTTGTTGCATTTTGTGATTCTGGCTCACACCCTCACTTTTCCCGTGACTTCTTTCCCAACACGCACGTGCACACACACACCCAGCTGAACCAAGTCCAAATGGAGCAAACCGCGGGGGTGGCCCAAGCCCAGGTTGCGATTCTTCGTAAAGAGACCAAGCAGAAGATTCGCCACGTTCAGGCCTCCGCTCAGGCCTCCGCTGAGGCCACCGCTCGGGCCACCGCTCGGGCCACCGCTCAGGCCACCGCTCGGGCCACCGCTCAAGCCACCGCTCAAGCCACCGCTCAAGCCGTCATGCACAATAACCAAGAGCAGCTGGACCACCTTAGCCAGACAGTCGCTCTCCTCATTGTGAGTCAGGAGTTAAGTGCTTCAATGAACGCCATGCGCTGTTCTCAAGCTGGAGACGGTGCTGCGGGCCGGCATCTGCGCACGACTGGAGAAGTTGGCCAAGAAGGTGGCGGTCCGTTCTTGTTTCCCGATGGGGACAGCGCGGCTGGGTGCTGGCGTGCTTTGTGAGCCCTGATCCGTTGACCCTTCGCCTGCGGACTGACCGCTGCTTCCGTGCGCCGCCTCATTTGCTCTTCCACGTCTTCCCTGGCAGGTTCTCATCGCTGTGATGAAAAACTTCCCAGAATTCCCAGAAGCCATGCGTCAGGTTAGCGCACAGCGAGCGGAGGAGGCCGAGCGAGCGAAGGAGGCCGAGCGAGCGGAGGAGGCCGAGCGAGCGGAGGCCGAGCGAACCGCGGAGGCCGAGCGAGTGAAGGATGCCGAGCGAACCGCGGTGAGGGATGCCGAGCGAGCGGAGGCCAAGCGGAAGAAGGCCGAGCCAGCGAAGATGGCCGAGCTCGCCCGCCTGGGTGGGCCTTCGGACTTACCCCCCGCCTCGGCCACCGCGTCGCCCCCCGCAGATGGTGACCTTGGGGACGCACAACTCATTCCCGTGCCCACCACCACCGCGTCGTCCAATCCCCTCGCCTCGGCCACCGCGTCGCCCCCCTCAAATGGTGACCGTGGGGACGCACAACTCATTCCCGTGCCCACCACCGGCCCCGTCCAGGACGACATCTGGACACATTTCCGCACTCTGCTCGAGAGCCTCCCAGAAATCCCAAAGGCTGAGGAAGAGGAGGTTGAGCGCCGGCTCGGCACAATGGAAGAGACGGTGAAGCGCCGGCTCATCACAATGGAAGAGAAGGCTGAGCGCCGGGTCAACGCAACGCTGCGTGCGGAGGCCGAGCTCATCGCAGAGCGAGCGAGGCCCCTTGGTCGAGAGCCCCCCGCACCTTCCACCACCGCACCGGCGCTCCCCGCACCTCCCACAGCACCGGCGCCCCCCGCAACGGCCACCACCGCAACGGAGCTCCCCGGCCCTTCCACACCGGAGCTCCCCGGCCCTTCAACCGCCACAACCACAGCAACGGCCCCCACCACCACCACAGCAACGGCCCCCACCACAACCATAGCAACGGCCCCCCCCGCACCGGCCACAGCAACGACCCCCACCACAACCACAGCAACGGCCCCCACCACAACCACAGCAACGGCCCCCCCCGCACCGGCCACAGCAACGACCCCCACCACAACCACAGCAACGGCCCCCACCACAACCATAGCAACGGCCCCCCCCGCACCGGCCACAGCAACGGCCCCCACCATCACCACAGCAACGGCCCCCACCACAACCACAGCAACGACCCCCGCAACGGCCACAGCAACGGCCCCCACCACAACCACAGCAACGGCCCCCACCACAACCATAGCAACGGCCCCCCCCGCACCGGCCACAGCAACGACCCCCACCACAACCACAGCAACGGCCCCCCACGCACACGCCCCCCACGCACACGCCCCCCACGCACAGACCAGGCTCTATGTGGGGCGGCCTCGACGGTGATCCATTTCCGGTTTGTCGGCATGCCTATTATGCAGATGGCGGGAATGCGAGTTGCGCGTCTCCATCACCCAGTTCGTGGCTGGCTGGGGGCTGGGGGGGCTCTGGGGGGGGCTCGGGTACCTTTTTTTCCCTGTTTCCGGGAAAAGGCTGCCACTGCCCAACAATCGACATTTTGTCCCGTCTTGTCCCATCTGACTCGCAGGGGGGGACTGCCCCCCGATGTGGCACCACCACCGCTGGGCCCCCGATGAATCGGCTTCCCGCCCTTCTCGTGCGATGAAGCGGTGCAGATCTCCGTCCTCTTGTTCTGCCGATCGCCGCCCACGACCTCCCACCCGCACCACCCACCAATTACCCACCAATTTTGAATGTGGCATCCCAGATCGTGCGATGCACACGGTTCTTCGTCCTCTTTTTCTCCTCAACAACAACCCCCTTCCTCCTCCTCCTCCTCCTCCCCTCCCCCCGTGGACTCGGCAGATCTCTCGCGAGCTGCTTCGCCATGGGCTCTTGGGGGGCCCCGAATAACAAGTTTGGTTTGACGGTTGACTTTTCCCCGACTCGGCCTCCCACCTCCGAAGAAGAAGCGAGGCCAGTCTCGTGTTGTCATGTGTGTTTTTGACGGTTGACTTTTTCCCCCGACTCGGCTCCACCTCCCGGCAGGAGAAGCGAGGCCGGTCTCGTGTCCCCCCCCCCCCCCCCCCCCCCCCCCCCGGCTCCACCCCTTCACCACCGGCAGAAGAAGACTTTTTTCCCTTCCTCTCCCCTCGATGGAGGCCGTCATGTGTTTTGACTCTGACTTCCACTTCACCACTTCAACGTATCGTCCTGTTTTTTTTGACGGTTGACTTTTTCCCCGACTCGGCTCATCCCCATTCGGCCTCCTCCTTCTACCCCCCCCCCCCCCCCCCAGCCCGCCACTTTCTTTCTGTGGTCAAGGTTGGTCTCCTGTTGTGTCTCGGCAGAAGAGTACGTAGTGCCGACTGACACCGTCCATCTCCTGGGGGTTGGCGGACTGGGCCGGCTTCCGCCCATCCCCAGGGGGTGTGAGCGGGGCGCCCTCTCCTCACGTCCATCGCCGCCTGCATTCCGGCTCACCCGCCCCGGGTACTGCGCCCGCATCAACTTCTCCCCAGTGCGGGCCTGCGGCCTTCTCCGCTCAGAGACATGCCGTGCATTTGCTCCCAATGGACCGACACACCAACGGCTGCTGTTCGGACCAGGTAGACACCGAGACTGATCTCGGAATGAGGAGGGTGGCGCGAGATGAGGGATTTGCCCTTTGGAGGAGAGGAGGGGTGAGCGCCATATGCATTTGCGGAATATAACGCATGAGACATGCAAAGGGGACACAAATAGAGTAGATCACGTACGTCGACAAACAACATTGCCACACAATTAATCAAAGCCAATCAAAGGCCTGGTGGATTTGTCGATGTGTTGGACTTTCTGGCAATCGGTGATACTACGCTGACGGTGACAAGAAAGGCGCGAATGCGGCGACACGCGCTCAAAAGAAGTGCCGGCTGACTGCTTATTACCCCCCGGGCCAACACTCTCTCTCCGTTCTCTTTTCAGTTTTGCCGGCGGGGCAGGATGGAGAGCAAGTATCTCGGTATTATATTGGCGATTTGCGGGAATTTGCTTATTAGCTTCTCTTTCAACATCCAAAAAGTTGCACAGAGCAAGGCCAACCGAAAGGGATCTTCATTCCTGAAGCTTCCTCTTTGGTGGCTCGGGCTGAGTTTTATGTGCTTCGGCGAATTCGGGGTTTGTTTTTCTTCGTTTTGCTGCTGTTTTCTCACTTTTTTTTTAGAGTCTGTTGGAACTTTTCCTATCATTTTATTTAATCTCACGCTTTTCTCTTCTTTTTAGAGTCTGTGCAGATTACCTCTCCTTCTCTGTTCCCTGATTAGCTGTTCCCAGCTTTTATGCTTTCGCTTTTGCCCCTGCCTCTCTGATTTCCCCGCTCGGGGCGGTGAGCGTCGTCTCAAATGCCGTCCTCGCCTTTCTCTTTCTGAACGAACGCCCCTCAAAATGGGAGATCCTTGGGGTGATCCTCAGCATTGTGGGAGGCGTTGTCATTGTCCTGTTCGCACCGAATGTCCGTTCCTCCATCGGCCCTATTCGCCCACCTATCTCACATTGCGCAGGCGGAAGAGCAGGCCGACGCGGAAACGCTCATGAAGTACATGATTGAGCCCGTTTTCTTGACCTATGTTGGCATCCTGGTTGCCCTTTTGGTTATCCTCTTCATCTTGAGCTGCCGCCCGATCGCCAAGCGCTTCGTCCTCATTTACGTCCTGATCTGCTCTGATCTGGGCAGCTTCACCGTCATGGCGAGCAAAGGTTAGCGCTGTCTTCACGTTTTTTTCTCCTTACACTCTATTTTGTTCGGCGGCATAGGCATATCGGCATTCCTCCAGCTCACCTTTGCAGTCTGCGGGATCAGGATTGTCCCTCTCGCATGGTTCATGGTTGACTTCTATAGGGACACAGTCAACTCGGGCAGCCGCTCTTTTACGTTTTTCTCGTGATCACGGCATCGACAGCCCTGACCCAAGTGCGGTTCGTCTCATCGCGATTCGCCAGTTGTTTCCTGTTAACACTCATTCGCCCGGATCCGGCAGGTACCTCAACATGGCTCTGCTCCACTTCCGGAGTAGCGAAGTCACCCCCATCTATTATGTATTTTTCACCACGTGTGCGATCGTGGCCGGTATCATTTTGTATAAGGTCTCCATGCGTTTCTCTCTCCTCTTCTCACTGTTGGGTTCTCCCCCAGGAATTCGAGCTCCTCAGTATCACTGATATCCTCGTGTTCATCATTGGCCTCCTGATCGTCTTCTCTGGTCTGTTTTTTGCCGATCCACAATTCACTCGACTTTTTTTTTCTTCTATTTTTATCAACATCGTCTTGGAAAAAATCCGTCATTAGGTGTGTATCTCATCACATCCAAACGCACCCAAGGCGCCGAAGCCCGCGCCGAGCAAGCCGTCAAGGCCGCCAAGAAGGCCGCCCGCAAAGGAAAAGGCAAGGCGGCGGCGGCGGCGGCTATCACCCAGTCACCACCGACTGGTCCGTTTCTCCACTCCGGCACCACCGTTTTTTTCAATTCCGGCGCCAGAAACCAGCTCGCTGCTCGGCTCGCCCTCCCTCGCCGGGGAGAAGTCCACTATCACCAGCAGCAGCGGATCCGAGGACGATGACTCGTCCTCGGTGTCATCGGAGGAGCCGCGGTCGTCCACCCCGCCGCCACCTGCCCTGCCCCCCGAGGTCCGTGAGATCGGTGTGACCCGGGGTACCATCCGCTCACCCAGCCCGCCAGCCCGCGCGCTCGTCTAGCCCGAACACTCATCACATCCACTCACGTTGCGACCATTTATGTCATTGCATGGGTTATGATGATGATTGGATGAGGATGAGGATGAATGGATGATGCTTGGATGATGATGAATGGGTGGTATGGTTGGGTGATGGTGATGGTGATGATGATGATGATGATGATGATGATGATGATGATGATGATGATGATGATGATTGGATGATGATGATGATTGGATGATGATTGGATGATGATTGGATGATGATGATGATGATGATGATGATGATGATGATGATGATGATGATGATGATGATTGGATGATGATGATGATGATGATGATGATGATGATGATGATGATGATGATGATGATGATGATGATGATGATGATGATGATGATGATGATGATGATGATGATGATGATGATGATGATGATGATGATGATGATGATGATGATGATGATGATGATGATGATGATGATGATGACGACGACGAGGATGATGATGATGATGATTGGATGATGATTGGATGATGATTGGATGATGATTGGATGATGATTGGATGATGATTGGATGATTGGATGATGATGATGATGATGATGATGATGATGATGATGATGGTGATGATGATGATTTGGACGACCATTTGGCGCACGTAAGGCGGCAGACTGTCGCCTGATCGCCAGCTGCCCGGTGTTCCACACCAAATTCCCGTCGCTCGCATCAATTGCATCACTCTCATTCTCCTCATCACCCTCATCATTCCTTTTTCGGATGGTGGGGGGTGGACCACCACTGCATCAAACATGGCACCTCCACACCTCTCTCACCACTCGCATCATCATCATGACCTCTCATCACCCTCATCATTCCCATTGGATGGTTTGGGGGGGACCACCACCTCAGACGCTGCCCGATGGCACCTCCACCAGCGCGGCCGAGTCTCTGGCCCATTACCGCCGCGAGGGCCTCCTCAGCCCCGATGGCATGCTGGCCAGCCGGGTCTGCATATCCATCTCTGGATCTGGGAACGTTGGAGGTATTGAGGAGGTTTTGGGGGGGTGGGGGGTGGGGGGTATGGGAGTCGGGTTCGCACCCATATCTGGATATGGGCTCATGGGGGGCTCTCTGCGGTGTTTGGCCATGTGAGGATATGGGGGTATTGGGGTGGTGACCTTGACATGGACATGGACATGGTCATGGTCATGGTCATGGTCATGGTCATGGTCATGGTCATGGTCATGGTCATGGTCATGGTCATGGTCATGGTCATGGTCATGGTCATGGTCATGGACATGGTCATGGTCATGGTCATGGTCATGGTCATGGTCATGGACATGGACATGGACATGGACATGGTCGTGGACATGGACATTGCCATATTTCTTCTTCTTCTTTCACTTTGGCAGCCAACGGCCGAGGTCAACCCGCTTCTGGCCAACTACAAGTTCGAAATCGGTCCGTTCTCTGTCTGTGTTGTCTCTCGGTTGTCGTCTCTGTCTCTCTCTGTCTACGCATCTCATCCATCCATCCAGCTGCTCAAAAGGCACTCGTCAGCAGTATTGGGTTTGTCTTGCCGTGCGGGGGGCACCTTGCTGTTGACGAACGCCTTTTCAGCAGCTGTATGGACAGACCCGCACACACACCTCTCGCGCACACAGGGACTATATGCTGCCCGTCTCTCTGTATTGCACACACACACACACGTCTTCTGTATTGGCACCCGCCGTGCAGGGGGCCCCTCGGTGCTGCTGACGAGCGCCTTTGAGCAGCTGGAGAAGGTCCTCGAGAAGCCCGTCGTGCGGAAACTGCTGCCCCGCTTCCGCTCCACCGTCCCGCCTCAGTCTGTCCACCTCCCCTCCCCTCATCATCATCATCATCCAATCATCATCATCACCATTACCATCATCACCATTACCACCACCATCATCATCATCATCATCATCATCATCATCATCATCATCATCATCATCATCATCATCATCATCATCCAATCATCATCATCATCATCATCATCATCATCATCATCATCATCATCATCATCATCATCATCATCATCATCATCATCATCATCCAATCATCATCATCATCATCATCATCATCATCATCATCATCATCATCATCATCATCATCATCATCATCATCATCATCATCATCATCATCATCATCATCATCATCATCATCATCATCATCATCATCATCATCATCATCATCATCACACACATCATCATCATCATCATCATCATCATCATCATCATCATCATCATCATCATCATCATCATCATCATCATCATCATCATCATCATCATCATCATGACGTTTGCTGTTTGCTTTTTTCTTTTTTCCAGGTCTTTTCTTCGCCCAACCGCAGCAGCGCCATCATCATCACCATCAGCAGCAGTGGGTTACGGCTCGCCACCTCCTCCTCCCCACCACATCCTCCACCTCCCCCACCACCCCCACCGTTGGTGATGCCGACGCCCTGACCCCAGTCCCACCCGGGTCCCCATCATTCTCCCTGGCTGCCCCGCCCTCCCTGGCAGCAGCAGGCCCCATGCCCATCATGGGGGCTCCAGGCACCCCCACAGCAGCGGCCGCATTCCACATCCCCCTGTGCACGCCCATGTCCGACCCGCCCCTGTTGCTGACCCACCCCACGACCACCGCCAGCACCACCTCGCTCTAAAGTACAATGCTGACCCATGTTCGACCCGCCCCTCTTGCTGACCCACCCCACCACCACCACCACCACCTCGCTTTAAAAGTGCGATGTTAACAATGATGACCGGTGTCCGAACGCCCCTGTTGCTGACACACCCCACCACCACCAACAGCACCACCTCGCTCTAATCGACCCGAGCCACCAACCACCCCGCTCCAAAGTGCGATTTGCCAACAACATCCAACACCCCCATGTTCGGACCGCCTACCCACCCCACCACCCCAGCACCAACCACCTCACTCTACAATGGCCCCCCTGCGCACCCCTGACCCTGACCCCGAGCCACCGCCACCTCGCTCCAAGGCGCGATTTGCAACAACATCCCCACCTGTGCGTACACCCCCACGTCCCGAACCGCCGCCCTCTGTTGCTGACCCACCCCACCACCACCCGCACCACCTCACTCGAAAGTGTGTTTTGCAACACCATCCCCCGCTCCATGCCGACCGCCCCCCCCCCCCCCCGACTGCTGACCCACCCCGCCACCTGACCACCCCGCTCGAAAGTGCGATTGGCAGCAACAGCTGCGTCATGTCAAGCACCACCTCGCTCTCCCGAGCCACCACCTCGCTCTCATTGGCGATCTGCTACAAATGCTGGCTGCTGACCCACCCCACACCACCAGCACCCCGTCAAGTGCGATTTTCAAGTGCGATGCCACAACAACATTGTGCACACACCCCATGCCCGTGACGCTCCCTGCTGCTGGCCCACCCCACTACCACTCGCTCTGAATGCGAGAGGAGAGGCAACAAAATCTCCCCCGCTGTGCCCCAACCCCAGGCTGGCTCCATCCCACCCTCGCTCTCAACCTGATCCACCCCACCGCGATCATCACCGCCTCGCTCTCAATATCCCCGCTGTGCCGCCCACATTGCCCTCCCTCCATCCCCCGTGCGTCTCATCGGTCATTGTTCGCGGGGCTGGCTCTGGACGTAATATGATTCATCGCCGCCAAACCCCAATGGACTGACTGCACAATACAACCGTTGGCCTGGAGGGCTGAGAAAAAGCAGCCTCCACAGATGGCTGCTTCAGAAATGGAAGACAATGTCAATTTCGGTTCCCAGGCGGTTGTTAGAGACCGAAATCCCGTGAATTTGAATCAACGGAGAACCAACATTGCCCAGGAAATGGATCGGGCCGGCGGAAGACATTTGAGCACGACGAGAAAGGCGCAAAAGGTCGAACTGATCTCTGTCTTGTTTTTTTCTCACAACTTGTGTGGTTAGATTGCACCGGACCCAGCCCCAACGATGACGGCGATTGGCGATCTTTGGGCGCTCCTTCCTTGAACTCCTGCGGGCCATCGTGGAGGGATCTCCAAGCTGCCCGCTTCATGCCTATATTCAGCTGTTGAGCCTTTCTCATTCCACTCGCACGAGAATCCGGGGCACTCTGCGCATTCTTTCCTTTCTTGAACCAGACCCGATTCTGCCCAACATCATCAGACCCACCACTGATGCCATGGCCGCACTTGTTGGCCCCTGCAAGAACCTCAGCCAGCTCTCGTTCCCCGAGTACATTGGTCCATGCGGCGATGTGAATCATCAGGACGTCTGGGTGGATGAGGCCTTTGAGGGACACACCCAGCTGGCCGTTCTCACGCACTTCCCCACCACGCACTCCGAACCTGTGGTCGAGCGCATCCTGAGCCATCTGCCCGTGCTGGTGGAACTGACGGTCCAGCGTTATTTCGAGATGAGCACCCGCATGCTGGCTGCCCTGGCCCACTCCTGTCCCGGCCTCCAGGTGCTACGATGCTTCGTCTCAAGAACCCCCCCGGACTTCGCTGCGCTGGCGCCCCTCTCAGGCGTCCTCAAAGAGCTCAACCTCCAATCTGTTCCGGGATCGGATGAGAGTCTGGCAGCCCTCGTTCGGAGCCTCTCGGCCGTGACCAGCCTGACGCTCTTCAGCTGTCCGCCTGCAGTCCTCGAGCCCATCGCCACCCACCTGACCTCCCTCAAGCTGATGAACAGTCTGCACGAGATGGAATTCCCCGGCCCGTGGCTCTGCCATCTGGAGGAGCTCTCCCTGTGCCTGGACGATGTTTCATTTTCGGCTCCGCTCGCACGGGTGCTGGCCGCAAACCAGGCCACCTTGCACAGCCTCACCCTAGAGATCTACCACGATCTAACGCCCGCCGAGGAGGTGCTCCTGATGGCCTCGCTCCTTGCCATGCCCCATCTGACTTGCCTGCATTTGCCTAATAGCTCCATCTCGGCCCTGCCGCCCGCTTCTCTGCTGGACCGGTTGGAGCGCCTCGACATTTGCCTCGAGGAGGTCACCGCTTCTTCAGACCCTGTGTGCATCACCAGCAGCCGCCTCCAGGAGCTGAACATCCGCGGGGACGGACCCGCGTCCGGGCTGGCCCTTCGTTGCCCCGCCCTGGTCAAACTCGCAGTGGAGCGATGCCGTGTCGACTCCTTGCAATGCCCTCGGCTTCTCACCGTCAGTTTGCCCGTCCCGCCCCTGGAGGAGGACACCCTTACCAATCTGGAAATCGTTGAACCATCCTGTGGCGCGGCCCCATCGGTGGGTCCGGCCTGGCTGCTGACCGGGTCGCCACGGCTACAGGTGCTCTCCGGCGGATACGTGACTCGACTCGACCTGCTGGCCAAGCTGGGCGCCTGCGGGACGCTGATCAGCCTGCAATAGAGAGAGAGAACATGCTGTGTATTTGCGAGGGCGCAGGCGACAAGTTCAAGAAGAAAGGTTACTCGCGCCTTCGCGCCATGCGTTACACTCCGGGGGGGGCCGGGCCAAATGACCCGTATGGTGGCTCCTCCCGGCCGGGGGCCCGCCTGGTGGCGGGGCCGCCCAGTGATGGGTGTGGGTGATGGGGAGGGGTGCTCAGGGGCGGGTGGGGCGGGTCGTGGGCCCTGGGCGGCCGCTACGGCGTGGCCAGGGCGCGGGGCCCGCCGCGGCAGCTGCGCCGTTGCGCATGGTCATGAGCGCGAGGGCGTCCCGAACCAGAAGGGTCGAGACGGAGGAGAGGGCCCGCTGGAGGTCGGTTCGCGCGGCAGGGGGGTCGGCCGGTGTCAGCCGCGACAGGGCCTGGCATGTGGCCCGGGGCACGGTCCCTCGGGCCGACAAGATCACCGGCACCGCGCGGCAGGGCTGCCCGGTGGCCTCCGTGACGGCCTGGCAGAGGGCGACGTAGTGGGCCGCCTTGGCCGCCGCCCGCGCCGGCCAGTCGTGGGTCTGGCCAGTGATGGCCACGTCGAGCAGCCACCAGGTGCCGTCAGAGCCACGGGACTGCAACACCAGGTCGGGGTGCACGTCGCGGAGGGCGGCGGGGAGCTTGGCCAGCAGGGTGGGTGGGAAGGCGGGTGCGCAGTTGGTTGCCGACACGCCCATGTAGTGCCGCGTGACCCAGTCGCGTTGCCCGCCGAACCAGGCCCAGAGTCGGCGGACCACACGGTCGTGGCGGGCCGTGTAGAAGTCGTGGTACCTGCCGCAGCCGGACAGCAGGTGGGACATGGTCTCGGGGCCGCCGTGGCAGAGTGGGCAGGTGACCCCACCGGGGGCGTCGCCGGCAGATGCTGAGGCCTTCCGCGCGTATCGGCACCGAATGGTTTGCAGGGTGGGGAAGGTGCCGAACAGCAGCCAGACGAGCCGGCGCACCTTCCAGTCGGGGGCGGCCTGCTGGCGCCAGGCGGGCGCGGCCAGCTTTTGCTCGAGGCCGTCCAGGGTGACCCCCGAGGAGAATCGGCTGCGCCGGGGGGCCCAGCCGCGGGCCTCCTCCTCGCACTGGAGGGCCTGGCAGAATCCCCGGGCCACCGCGAGCGTGAAGGGTCGGGTGGGGGTACGGCAACGGGCGTCCTTGGGGCCCGAGGGGCGGAAGGGCATCTCCGGCGGGCAGGCCAAGCCCTGTTGGATGGGGGTGGCGGGCCGGCCTTGTCGGTGGGGGCAGGGCTGCCGCGGCCTCGCCGGCCAGCCGGTCGGCCTGCAAATTGCCCCACAGGTGGGGGCAGCCGGGGGCCACCGCGTCCACGTGGGAGGGCACGTGATGGCAGAGGAGGCGCGGCCACCGGGAGACCAGCTCGTCCCGGAGTCGGAGGACCTCCTGCTGCGACTGGGTCAGGCAGGTGGCGCGGCACAGGGCACCGAGGGCGTACTCGCTGTCCGACAGCAGCAGCACGCACCGGTCTCGGCCGACCCGCTCCCGGCCGAGGAGGTCGATGGCCAGCCGGATGGCCTCGATCTCGGCCTGGGCGTTGCTTGTGGGCCACTGGAGGGTGCGGCGCAACGACAGTGCGCGGCCGTCGGGGTGGATCAGGACCGCGGCGGCGCCCCCGCGGAGCTGGCCCTCAGGGCCGCACTCGAAGGACCCGTCGGTGTAGACCTGGATGGCATCGGCGGGCATGGCGCGGACGAAAGTAAGCCCAGGTCGCCCTCCTGGCGCCTGAGCTTTGGGAACTTTCGGTGAAACCTTAAGCCGGGGGTGGGGGAACCCCGACCGACAGCCGCTCTCATCTCTCACGCCGCCATTTCTGGCGCGTCGGCCCATCCTCGGATGAGGACTTCCCGATATTTGAGCTGTCTTGCCGGCTCAAGGCCGACTAACCGAGCCAGAGCGCGGCTCTCCGGTGTCCTGTCCCTGCGGTGCAGTGTCGGATGGTTTTTATCCTCCATATTCCGGAATGTGGAGCCCAGGTACGACGTGTGGGTCCGACCGGGATTGAACCCGGGACCTCGGGTGCTCCAAGTGTTGCGCTCTAACCACTGAGCCACGTCGCTCCACACTAATACCTTTATCTCGATGTGAAACGGCTCCCCAATCCGCTCGCCTTGCGGCTGCCGGAGCAGCTGGAACGCCTCGACCTGCACCTCGAGAGTCGGTCTCGGCACATCCGGCCGATGTTCGACCTGCAGGTGGAGGCCCCGTGGCTGCTCGACTTCAAACTGTCGATCGCCGAGGAGATGCCCTTTGACCAAGTCCATGTGCGGCTGAACTGCCCATCCCTGCTTCGGCTCGGCTTGAAATTTGAGCTCCTCGTTTCCCTTCAAATCATGGACGAGGCTGTGGAAGGCACCCGCCGGGCGACGCAGCCCCTGAACCTCGACGTGGACGGTCTCGAGGTGTCAAGTCTGCTTGACTTGCTGACCCGGCACGGGGCCCGGCTGCGCGTGGTCAGAGCGCAGAACCTCCAAATGGTGGAAGACTGGCTCCAGCTGATGGGGGCCCTGTCCCGGCTGCCCCGGCTTCGCGACCTCGAACTGGAGGTCTCGGGAGCATCTTCCCCTCTGTCGCTGAGCTGCCCCCAGCTGGAGAGGCTCGAATTGGACGGGTTACCCGACATGGTCAGGGTGGTGCTGGCCTGTCCCCGGCTGGAGCAGCTCTTTGGCATTGAGCGTACGAGCTGGCTTCTGAAGCTTGCAGTGCCCGCTCCCAACCTGGAGCCTCTGCCATCTGATGAGTGATGATGAAGACGAGGATGATCATGGTGGTGAGGTTGATGATGATTGGATGATGATGATGATGATGATGATGATGATGATGATGATGATGATGATGATGATGATGATGATGATGATGATGATGATGATGATGATGATGATGATGATGATGATGATGATCATGGTGGTGAGGTTGATGATGATGATGATTGAGGTAAAAAGTGCCCGCGCCCGGCCGGCGCGATTGCGGTAATTTTTCATTTTTTGACTGTCTTTCGCCTGCGCCTCGCAAAACACACTGCGCTCTCACTGTTCTCTCGGCGGTGGGACGGTCTCGAGGGGGATGCTTCTGAACTGGGTGGGTCGTCACGAACGCATTGAAACCAAATCAGAACGGGTCCATCGAGGTCTTTGCTGAGGGCCAGACAGAGACAAGAGACCGAGGGACCCCACGGGGCAACACCCACAGATGCACATGCCCGGAGCGTCCTCCAATCAGATCCACTGAGCAACATTGGGGGGGGGGGGGGGGGGGTCGAGGGAAGTCTTGTGGGCATGGGAGGCATACTGGCCAGTCGGTTCCGCACACATGGGGCTCTCTGCAGCATTGTGTGTGAGCAACGGGGACCTGGGTGTCAATTGCCACCCAAACAAATCCAATCAATGCCCTCTGGTCCTGCTCTCTCGTCATCACCACGCGAATACCACGTGGCATGGTGGCATGGTGGAAGTTTGAGGCAATACCAGATCTGTGTGCGACGCCCTGGACGAGATGTCATGGGCCACACGCAAACGGGAGAAAGATCGATGGCGCTCTGGGACAGGGAGGACATCCCCCAGTCATGGGGGTGGTGGTCAGGGGCGGGGACCAGTAGATGGTCAAGTCATCCCGATGGATGTCGCCCCCCCTCTCCTGATAGGACAATACCACCGTTGGCCCGGCCGGGCCCGAGATTGAAGAAAAAGTAAAATGGAAGAGTTTCTTTTGTGGTGGTCCATTTCGGTTCCCCTTCGACCAGGTGGTTGCCGAGCCATCACGAACGAAAAAACACAGCATGCCGGAATTGGGGAAAAAAAAATTGTGGTGTGATTTTTTTTTTTGTTTTTTTTCCTCATGACCTCAAACGAGTGGACGGCATCACAAATGGCCACGCCCGGCCGGCGTGATTGCGCGGTAACTTTCAGTCTTTCGCATGCGCCTCGCAAAACACTTCGCTCTCACTCCTCTCTCGAGGGGTTGCTTACGCATTGAAACCGAATCATTCGGGTACATCGACACAGACATGAGACCCACCAACACACACGCCGTGCAGGTGGCCCCTCGGTGCTGCTGACGAGCGCCTTTGAGCAGCTGGAGATGGTCCTCGAGAAGCCCGTCGTGCGGAAACTGCTGCCCCGCTTCCGCTCCACCGTCCCGCCTAGTCTGTCCACCTCCCCCAGTCTTCATCATCATCATCATCATCATCATCATCATCATCATCATCATCATCATCATCATGCGGAAACTGCTGCCCCGCTTCCGCTCCACCGTCCCACCTCAGTCTGTCCATCTCCCCGAGTCTTCAACACCATCACTTCCCTGCCACCCAACTGCACCCCAACTGCCACCCGCATTCCACATCCCCCTGTGCACCCCTATGTCCGACCCGCCCCTGTTGTTGACCCACCCCACCACCACCGCCAGCACCACCACCTCGCTATAAAGCGCGATGTAATGGACCCATCCCAACACCAGCACCACCTCGCTCTACAATGGCTCCTCTGAGCACCCCTGACCCTGACCCCGAGCCGCCGCCACCTCCACCGAGAGAAGTGTGCATACACCGTCCGAACTGCCCCCCCCCCTGTTGCTGACCCACCCCACCACCACCCGCACCACCCCACTCGAAAGTGCGATTTGCAACACCATCCCCCGCTGTGTGCACCCCCCATGCCGAACCCGCCACCTGACCCACCCCGCTCGAGAGTGCGATTGGCAGCACACACCCCCCATGTCAGCACCACCTCGAGCCACCACCTCGCTTTCATTGGCGATCTGCAACAAATGCTGGCTGCTGACCCACCCCACACCACCAGCATCCGTTTTCAAGTGTGATGCCACAACAACATCCCCCCTGTGCACACCACCTCATGCCCGTGACGCTCCCTGCTGCTGACCCACCCTACCACTCGCTCTGAATGCGAGAGGAGAGGCAACAAAATCTCCCCCGCTGTGCCCCATGGCTCCATCCCACCCGGCTACCGCCACCTCGGTCGGTCTCAACCTGATCCACCCCACCGCGATCATCACCGCCTCGCTCTCAATATCCACGCTGTGCCACCCACATTGCCCTCCCTCCATCCCCCGGACGTCTCATCGGTCATTGTTCGCGGGCTGGCTCTGGACGTAATATGATTCAAACCCCAATGGACTGGCTGAACAATACCACCGTTGGCCTGGAGGGCTTGAGAAAAAGCAGAAAAATGGCAGACAAATGTCAATTTCGGTTCCAGGCGGGTGTTTGAGAGACCGATCCCGTTAATTTGTTTGAGAAACCGATCCCGTTAATTTGATGATGATAAACGTGTTGGCCCGGGGAATAGGAACAAACACCGGAGAGAGAGGAAATCAACAGAGAACCAACATTGCCCAGGAAATGGAACCTCGTGCCGGCGGAAGACATTCGAGCACGACGGGAAAGGCGCAAAAGGTCGAACTGATCTCTGTCTTGTTTCTCTCACAACGTGTGTGATAGATTGCACCAGACCGAGCCTCAACGATGACGGCGATTGGCGATCTTTGGGCGCTCCTTCCTCCTGAACTCCTGCGGGCCATCATGGAGGGATCTCCAAGCTGCCCACTTCATGCCTATATTCAGCTGTTGAGCCTTTCTCATTCCACTCGCACGAGAATCCGGGGCACTCTGCGCAATCTTTCCTTTGTTGAACCAGACCCGATTCTGCCCTCCATCATCAGACCCACCACTGATGCCGTGGCCGCACTTGTTGGCCCCTGCAAAAACCTCAGCCAGCTCTCGATCCCCGAGTCCATCGATCCATGCGGCGATGTGAATCATCAGTTCGTCTGGGTGGATGAGGCCTTTGAGGGACATGCCCAGCTGGCCGTTCTCACGCACTTCCCCACGCACTCCGAAGCTGTGATCGAGCGCATCTTGAGCCACCTGCCCGGGCTGGTGGAACTGACGGTCCAGCGGAATCTCTATATGAGCACCCGCCTGCTGGCTGCCCTGGCCCGCTCCTGCCCCGGCCTCCAGGTGCTGCGGTGCTTCGTCTCATCACCAGACCACCCGGACTTCCCTGCGCTGGCGCCCCTCTCAGGCGTCCTCAAAGAGTTCTTCAGATCCTGTGCGCCTCGCCAGCAACCGCCTCCAGGAGCTGAACATCTCCGGGGACGGACCCGCGTCCGGGCTGGCCCTTCGTTGCCCCGCCCTGGTCAAACTCGCAGTGGAGCGATGCCGTGTCGACTCCTTGCAATGCCCTCGGCTTCTCACCGTCAGTTTGCCCGTCCAGCCCCTGGAGGCGGAGGACACCCTACCCAATCTGGAAAGAGTTGAACCATCCTGTGGCGCGGCCCCATCGGTGGGTCCGGCCTGGCTGCTGACCGGGTCGCCACGGCTACAGGTGCTCTCCGGCGGATACGTGACTCGACTCGACCTGCTGGCCAAGCTGGGCGCCTGCGGGACGCTGATCAGCCTGCAATACCTTTATCTCGATGTGAAACGGCTCCCCAATCCGCTCGCCTTGCGGCTGCCGGAGCAGCTGGAACGCCTCGACCTGCACCTCGAGAGTCGGTCTCGGCACATCCGGCCGATGTTCGACCTGCAGGTGGAGGCCCCGTGGCTGCTCGACTTCAAACTGTCGATCGCCGAGGAGATGCCCTTTGACCAAGTCCATGTGCGGCTGAACTGCCCATCCCTGCTTCGGCTCGGCTTGAAATCGGAGATCCCCGTTTCCCTTCAAATCGTGGACGAGGCTGTTGAAGGCACCCGCCGGGCGACGCAGCCCCTGAACCTCGACGTGGACGGTCTCGAGGTGTCCAGTCTGCTTGACTTGCTGACCCGGCACGGGGCCCGGCTGCGCGTGCTCAGAGCGCAGAACCTCCAAATGGTGGAAGACTGGCCCCAGCTGATGGGGGCCCTGTCCGGGCTGCCCCGGCTTCGCGACCTCGAACTGGAGGTCTCGGGAGCATCTTCCCCTCTGTCGCTGAGCTGCCCCCAGCTGGAGAGGCTCGAATTGGACGGGTTACCCGACAGGGTCAGGGTGGTGCTGGCCTGTCCCCGGCTGGAGCAGCTCTTTGGCATCCGGCACTCGAGGTGGCTTCTGAAGCTTGCAGTGCCCGCTCCCAACCTGGAGCCTCTGCCATCTGATGATGATGCTGATGATGATGATCATGGTGGTGAGGTTGATGATGATGATGATTGAGGTAAAAAGTGCCCGCGCTCGGCCGGCGCGATTGCGGTAATTTTTCACTTTTTCACTGTCTTTCGCCTGCGCCTCGCAAAACACACTGCGCTCTCACTGTTCTCTCGGCGGTGGGACGGTCTCGAGGGGGATGCTTCTGAACTGGGTGGGTCGTCGTGAACGCATTGAAACCAAATCAGAACGGGTCCATCGAGGTCTTTGCTGAGGGCCAGACAGAGACAAGAGACCGAGGGACCCCACGGGGCAACACCCACAGATGCACATGCCCGGAGCGTCCTCCAATCAGATCCACTGAGCAACATTGGGGGCCTGCGGGTCGCTGATCAGCCTGCAATACCTTTCTCTCGATGTGAAACGGCTCCCCAACCCGCTCCCTCTGCGGCTGCCAGAGCAGCTGGAACGCCTCGACCTGCACCTCGAGAGTCGGTCTCGGCACATCCGGCCGATGTTCGACCTGCAGGTGGAGGCCCCGGGGCTCCTCGACTTCGAACTGGTGATCGCCGAGGAGATGCCCTTCGCCGCCCGAGTCCATGTGCGGCTGGGCAACTGCCCGGCTCTGGTGAAGCTCATCTTGTATTCACCGAAGACCCCCATCGCCCTTCAAATCGTGGACGAGGCTGTGGAAGGCACCCGACGGGCGACGCAGCCCCTGAACCTCGTTGTGGACGGTCTCGAGGTGTCCAGTCTGCTTGACTTGCTGACCAGGCACGGGGCCCGACTGCGCGTGGTCAGAGCGCATCACCTCCAAATGGTGGAAGACTGGCCCCAGCTGATGGGGGCCCTGTCCGGGCTGCCCCGGCTGACCAGCCTCGATCTGGAGGTCTCGGGGGCCTCTTCCCCTCTGTCGTTGAGCTGCCCCCAGCTGGTGATGCTCGAATTGTACAAGTTACCCGGTATGGTCAGGGTGGTGCTGGCCTGTCCCCGGCTGGGGGAGCTCTTGGGCATCGAGCGCACGAGCTGGCTTCTGACGTTTGCAGTGCCCGCTCCCAGGCTGGATCCCAATTATTATTATGATGATGATGATGAGGGCGAGGACGATCATGAGAGTTGCACGAAACTTGTCAAAAAGGAGGAAGAAGAGGAGAAAGAAAAAAGAAAGTGAGAAAGGAAAACGTCACCTTTTTGTCGTTGCGTTTGTGCACGAGGAGCAGCCTGGGACTCGAGCTGGGCTGTCTTTCTTGGGCGGAGAAAAAAAAAAAGAAAGCGGAGAAAGAAAAAGCAGAAGAAAGCAGCTTTTAGGATGCTTATGATTGAGTTACCCTCTGTCAAAGTCCCGCCGTCATATGGAGTGGACTGCATCGCGAATGCGCATGCCCGGCCGTGACCGCGCGGTAATTTTCAGTCTTTCGCCTGCGCCTCGCAAAACACAGCGCTCTCACTGCTCTCTCGGTGAAACAGTCTCGAGGGGTTGATTCTGAAGAGACGCGTCGAACCGAATTATTCGGGTACATCGAGGTCTGCCGCGCGCAAGACACAGACATCCCTCGACCACCCGCCGCCCATCACAGGGGGACGCGGAGCTTGTTGCATGCTCGATGCTGACCTGTCGGGCGATTGAATAGTCGTATATTCACGCCCGCCGGCCCGGGTTCTGAGGCCGCAGGCTTTCCTGAAAGAAGAACCCAGCGCCCCCCCTCGGAACGTGGACGGGTGTGGTGCGAGAGCGGCAACTCAACTTTGTTTCGACGCCGATCCAACCACAGCAAGGACGACATCATGAAGAAGCAGAAGCAGAAGCAGAAGCAGAGGCAGAAAGAAGGAGCAGAAGGGGATGAGGGAAAGATGACACAAAAAGAGAAAATAAAGGACAGAAGGATGATGATGATGATGATGATGATGATGATGATGATGATGATGATGATGATGATGATGATGACGACGACGAGGATGACGAGGATGATGAAGACGAAGGAAAAACAACCAACATTGTAGAAGGGGGGGGGGGGGGGGGGGGGGGGGGGTTACGAACCCAGACACACAGACACAGACACAAGACACACCCCCAGTTGGGAGAGACCGATGTTTGGGCTGATGGTTGGCAAGGGACGGACGGGGTGGGACACCGCACCCAGGTGGGGGCAGGGCGGGGGGACGCGGGGGGGGATGATTGCTTTTCTCGCAGCGGGGGCGCAGACAGCAAGCCGAAAAAAGAAGGAAAAAACCAACAAAACCAACAACAAAAAGGGATTGTGGTGTGCGTCACGTGCCCAACAAACGGGCACAAAGGGGCGGAAATAATGAAGAAGAAGAAGAAGAAGAAGAAGAAGAAGAAGAAGAAGAAGAAAAAAATTCGGGGGAGGGGAAGCGCTGGGGGAGCGGGATTGATTTTGTCAAGGAGAAGTGGGGTGTGTGTCACGAGACACCCACAAAAAGAAAAGATGATTCGCGGATCCGCCGGGAGAGGTGGAGGGGCTGCGCGCGTGCGTGTGTCTGTGTCTGTGTCGTGCGTGCGTGTGTCTGTGTGTGTGGTTTTTGTGGGCAACCGAAAAACAAAAAAAAAAAAAAAAAACGCATCCTGCTGGATTGCAGGGCGAGTGCGAGCGGAGATTGGATGACACGATGAGGACGGGGAGGGGCGGCAGATGACGCACTTGGCGGCACGCAGACACGGGGGGTGAGTGAGACACAAGACACACAAACAGACACACAAACAGACACACAAACAGACACAAACAGACACACAAACAGACACACAAACAGACACACAAACAGACACACAAACAGACACACAAACAGACACACAAACAGACACACAAACAGAGACAGAGAGACAGACAGACACACACAAACAGACACAGTGCACAGACAGACAGACACACACATGATGATGATGATGATGATGATGATGATGATGATGATGATGATGATGATGATGATGATGATGATGATGATGATGATGATGATGATGATGATGATGATGATGAAAATCAGCCTCATCAGCTCAAAGGCAATTCACCGCAGACACGGCAGTCCAGAGAGAGAAAAGAACAGGAGGACAGGAGAGGATGTCTGCTGTGGTGGTGGTGGTTGATGGTTGGTGGTGGTTGGTGGTGGTGGTGGTGGGTTGGAACGCTCCACACACAAGGATGACGAGGGGGGGGGGGGGGGGGGGGGTTCCGGCGATGGAAGGGGATTGGGTC
>JAPMOS010000105.1:77500-95000 GCA_027972325.1 Paratrimastix pyriformis
GCTGCTGGAATTGATGCTGCAATTGGTGCTGCTGGGCCGGGGGCATGACGGCGATCGGACCCGGGAACCCGAGCAGTGAGAGACCCGCGGGTGCGGATGGCACACGAGGCATATCTCCACCACTCATTCGCCTCTGCTGCTGCTGCTGCTGTTGCTGTTGTTGCTGTTGTTGTTGAAAGAGGTATGCCAGTTCGGTGAACGAGGGTGGGACGGGTGCGGGTGCCTGGTGCATGAGACTGCCTCCGCCTGTGGTCATCCGGGCGAGGGCTTCAAGAAGGCCGGGCGGGAAGGGCTGCTGGTGCTGGGGTTGTTGCTGTTGGGGCTGTTGTTGCTGTTGCTGGTGGGGCTTGAGGGCGGGAGCTGGGGGGGGGGGGGGGGGGAGGGGGAGGAGGGAGGGAGGGAGAGGATGGGATGGTGGGAGGGAGGTGATGTGAGAGCGGAAGCAGACGGGCACACAGAGCCCATCCCACAGAGAGAACAGACGACCATCCAGTCATCATCATTATCCAGTCATTATCCAGTCATTATCCAGATCCAGTCATCATCATCCAATCATCACCCATCCATCATCATCAATCATCAGTCACCAATCGTCCAGTCACAATATCATCATCCAATCATCATCATCCAATCATCATCATCCAATCATCATCATCATCAGCATCATCATCATCATCATCCATCATCATCATCATCATCATCACTGTTCATCATCATCCTGATCATCATCATCATCATCATCGTCAGCGAACCTCGTCCTCGATCCCCGCGGGCGCCCCGGCGGCAGCATGCATGGTATCGGGGGTGAAGACGTAGTTCTTGCGGGCACCCCCGGGCCGGGAGAACTCGATCTTGATGCGCTTGCCCTGCAGCTCGGCCTTGTTCATGGCCCGCATGGCCTCCTCCGCGTGGCGCAGATCGTAGTACTCCAGGAACCGGTGGTGCTGCGTGAAGTGATGATGAGCAGGATGATGATGATGATGATGATGGATGATGATGAGCAGGGATGATGATGATGATGAGCAGGGATGATGATAATGATGCTGCTGCTGCTGCTGCTGATGATGATGATGATGATGATGATGATGACTGGATGATGACTGGATGATGACTGGATGATGACTGGATGACGACTGGATGACGACTGGATGACGACTGGATGATGATGATGATGATGAAGATGATTGGATGATGATTGGATGATGATTGGATGATGATTGGATGATGATTGGATGATGACGATGATGATGATGATGATGATGATGATGATGATGATGATGATGATGATGATGATGATGGATGATGATGATGGCGATGATGATGATGACGATGATGATGATGATGATGATGATGATGATGATTGGATGATGATTGATGATGATGATGATGATGATGATGATGATGATGATGATGATGATGATGATGATGATGATGATGATGATGATGATGATGATGATGATGATGATGATGATGATGATGATGACTGGATGATGATGATGATGATTGGATGATGATGCTTGGATGCCCATCTATGCGGACCTTCTTGTTGGGGGTCTCACGGATCTCCTTAATCTCGCCGAACTTTGCGAAGGCCACCCGAAGGTCCTCGTTGGTGGTGGCCGGGTCCAGGTTGAAGATCACAAGCGTGCCCTGGTTCTGGTCTTGCTCCCCTGTGGGCGACGGGTGGGTGGGTGGGTGGGTGGGTGGATTGGTGATGATGATGATGATTGGACGATTGGACGATGATGGCACATTGGTGGCACGCACATTGACACGCACATTGACACACACATTGACATATTGAGACATATTGAGACATATCGATACATATCGACACACACATTGACATATTGAGACATATTGAGACATATCGATACATATCGACACACACATTGACATATTGAGACATATTGAGACATATCGATACATATCGACACACACATTGACATATTGAGACATATCGATACATATCGATACATATCGACACATACCAACACGGACCGGGCCCCTTGGGGAGGGAGTAACGGATGTCCCACTTGAGTCGCCGCACGAGGCGCCCCTGCAGCTGCCTGATGGCCACACATTGACACATATTGACACACATATTGACACACACATTGACACACATTGACACATTGACACACATGATGGCATATTGACACGCATAATGACACGCATAATGACACATATTGACACATATTGACACACATTGACACATACTGACACAGATTGCCACATATTGACACATATTGACACACATTGACACATATTGACACAGATTGCCACACATACGGACCGGGGCCCTTGGGGAGGGAGTAGTGGATGTCCCACTTGAGCCGCCGCACGAGGCGCCCCTGCAGCTGCCGGATGGCGGCCTTGGCGTGTCGGATGTCGAAGTAGGTCACGAGCACGACCCCGCGCGACTTGCTGGCCGTGTAGAGCGACCGCAGCGGACCGAAGCCCTGGATGGGATGAACATGGGGGTGGAGGTGGAAAAGGGGTGAGGCGAGTGGGGGTGAGGTGGGGATGTGGCGCAAGGCGGGGGCAAGGGGGCAAGGGGGCAAGGCGGGGCGAGGGAGGGGTTTTTACAAAAACGGACTTCGAACAGGGTCGAGAGTTCCTCATCGGGTATGCTCGGATGCACATTGCGCACGTACAGCGTCCGCGAAGGGTGTTCGCCAAAGGGCTGATCGGCGCCCCCTGCCGCCCCTGCCCCCGCCCCGGCCGGCCCGCTAGGCGGGGTGCCCGGCGGGGCGCTGGCCAGCAAGG
This sequence comes from Paratrimastix pyriformis, assembly GCA_027972325.1. Lineage (NCBI taxonomy): Eukaryota > Preaxostyla > Paratrimastigidae > Paratrimastix > Paratrimastix pyriformis. Next base: position 80,270 of record JAPMOS010000105.1, read on the forward strand.
GTACGTCCTCCTTCATGGCGGGCGGGGGCATCCGGCCCCCCAGCATGTCCAGGCTTGGCGAGGTGCCCAGGGAGCCGAGGGATGACGCGAAACTGGTGGGGCGTGGCAGGCTGCCGGTGGTGGCTGTCGCCCCGCCGGCCGAGGTGATGGCAATGGGGCTGGTGCCCGTGGGGGCTGTCGGCTGGCCCGGGGGACCAAAGAACGGCATGGCCGGGTAGCGCGGACGGTCCATGGCCCCACCGTGGTGGGCGTGGATCCCCGTAGGGAGCGACATTGTCGCATCTTGGGGGGCGTGGCCCATCAGGGCGGCCAAATTAGTGGCTGCCGCCGCGGCGGCAGCGGCTGCGGCCATATGAGCCTGGGCGGCATCGACGAAGTTCTGGTAGGGGTTGCGTGACGGAGGCTGATGCAGGGGCCATGTCAGCTGGGCCAGTGGGTGCTCGGACATAGTCGATGGTACCGAGGAGCGAGGCGAGTCGGGTGGGGCGTATTGAGGTGGAGTCCCCAGCAAGGCGGAGAGCAGAGCCGCGGGGGGTGGGTTGGGAAGACGCATATTCATGGGTGGGTGAGAGTCGGGAACCTCGACATGGAGCAGATGGGATGATCCTGCATCATCGAAGAGAAAGAATGGTGGAGCAAAGCAGGGATGTGACAGACCTGGAATAATTTGGTGATTGGGAAGTTGTTCCATTGGCCAGCCCCCATCGGTCCCCTTTTGGAGCGGAACGAGGTGATGGTCGAGAGAGGGAGAGCGGTCACAAGAACAGACCTGCGGCAAAAAATTGGGGATGAATCCCGGTTGTCCGAATCCGTAGGAACCCTGTGGTGGAGGAGTCTTTTTTCGGTCCATCGGCAAAAAGTGTGTCTCGAATTTGGCTTCTAAAGCCGAGGGTGTTTGAGGCTAATCGCACAAATTCCGATTTGAAGATTCGATGATTGCTCACATTGTTGTTCCTGCAACCCTGAGGCGAACCCGGATTCGCAAGAAGAAGAAATTCACGAAATGATTCACAGATCAATTTCTCCGAAAAGGGCCGCCCGGTTTTTTTCCAACCATTACTTTTCGGGCCACCATCCCGCTCCATTGTGACAACAAAATCGGCCCACAATGCGGTCTGCAAAAGTTTCGTTGGAAGAGAAGTCGGTCCGCCGAACTTTATACGCCAGATGGAAGACTCCCCCTTGATCACACGAGCGCATCCATTTATGGGTCTCCTTTCGTCCTCTGCTTGCTTGACTTCAACGCCAAGAGACGACACTTTCTCTCTCCTTCCCATCCAACTTTGTGCTGCTCCTGTGGGAACACGGGGGGGGGGGGGGGTGAGGATCGAGGATGGGGGAGGGCGGGGAAGGCGGTGGGAGCAAAAGGCAGGGAAGGTTGGAACACAGCAGGGATGTGGGACTGGGGTTGGGAGATGGGGGTGCGAATGGGGGGGGGGGGGGGGGGGGGGGGGGATTGGTGGCCTGCCAGGGGGAGCCGGACGGCTGGCCTGGACATGGAACGCCCCAACCCACCCGGTGGTCTCACCAGTGCGGCCAGCACGTGGTGTGCGCTCAGCACCACTGCATCACCGGGTTCTCTGCCCCCAGCAGTGCATGGAGCCGGTGCTGGTGACGGGCCGGCGGCGTCGGCCAGGTGGTCCCTGGAGGACATCGGCGAGCACCCCGCAGCGCTTCCAATTGTGGAACTGGGTCAGACAGGAGAACTTCTTCCCACACGCAAAGGGGGATCATAATCTTCGTGCGGGTCTTTAGATCTACACCACGGAAGACGCTTGTTCGAAGGTGTAGCGGCAGTTTGCGTGATTTTTGACATGTCAGGTTAACATGACAGCCGATCGAGAACGGGGTGGTTGAGCCTTCTTCTCGTTCGAATCGCTCGATGTCCGGAAACCCTTTCTTTCTTTTTTTTCTCGTGTTAGTGCAGCCTCGTGGGAGGCTAACTGAAAATTACAAGAGGAGAATCTCAACAGGAGCGGGACAAGAGGAGAAGGGGACTGGAAAGAGCGACGACCTAAGACCTCTCCCCCCTCCCTGCAGGTTTCGTGGACGAGCCCACCCGGCAAGCCTGAGGCCGCCGTCGTCCACCCGCAAGGGAGAGGGGTTCAGTCCATTGTTATGTAGTGGAGGCCTCGTTGTGGTGGCCGCTAGTCTGCTGGATGGGCACAGCAGGCACCCGGTTCACAGTCTCTCGAAGCCAGCCACTGCCACTACTGTCGCCGAAGATATTCAGGATTCTCTGGAGCGCCCTATCTATTGCCTTCAGTTCGAAGCCGGCGGGACGGGACTCCGGGGGGGGCCGGGCCAAATGACCCGTATGGTGGCTCCTCCCGGCCGGGGGCCCGCCTGGTGGCGTGGCCGCCCGGTGATGGGTGTGGGTGATGGGGAGGGGTGCTCAGGGGCGGGTGGGGCGGGTCGTGGGCCCCGGGCGGCCGCTACGGCGTGGCCAGGGCGCGGGGCCCGCCGCGGCAGCTGCGCCGTTGCGCATGGTCATGAGCGCGAGGGCGTCCCGAACCAGAAGGGTCGAGACGGAGGAGAGGGCCCGCTGGAGGTCGGTTCGCGCGGCAGGGGGGTCGGCCGGTGTCAGCCGCGACAGGGCCTGGCACGTGGCCCGGGGCACGGTCCCTCGGGCCGACAGAATCACCGGCACCGCGCGGCAGGGCTGCCCGGTGGCCTCCGTGACGGCCTGGCAGAGGGCGACGTAGTGGGCCGCCTTGGCCGCCGCCTGGGCCGGCCAGTCGTGGGTTTGGCCAGTGATGGCCACGTCGAGCAGCCACCAGGTGCCGTCCGAGCCGCGGGACTGCAGCACCAGGTCGGGGTGCACGTCGCGGAGGGTGGCGGGGAGCTTGGCCAGCAGGGAGGGTGGGAAGGCGGGTGCGCAGTTGGTTGCCGACACGCCCATGTAGTGCCGCGTGACCCAGTCGCGTTGCCCGCCGAACCAGGCCCAGAGTCGGCGGACCACACGGTCGTGGCGGGCCGTGTAGAAGTCGTGGTACCCAGGGCCACCGGTGGCACCTCCTGGCCGCGTGCTGGGGCCCCCCGCTCGAGCAGATCAGGCAGCTGGAGGACCTCCTTCACCGCCCGGACTCTGGCTGCGGCTTCCGCAAACCCGTCACCGTCAAACAGACTGTGGGGGCCCTCTGCTCCCTCCTAGAGATATGCTGTTGATTTTTGAAGAGAAGAGGATGTCGTCTCAATCATCCTCATCAACAAGTATACAGCGTAATCTCTCGTTGTTGGATATCGGAGGGCGCAGGTTGGGGGCGGGCAGGGCAAGCTCCAGCTGGCGGCTCGGGTCCCCGAGGCCCGTGAGCTCCTCCAGCAGCGGGCAGGCCAGCACCACCTTGGCCTCGTCGGGCAACCCCCACAAGTTGAGCGTCCGCAGGTGGGGGCAGGCAAGTGACAGAGGGGTTGATCGCCCGTCGACCTCCAGAAAGAGCTCGGTGAGCCGGGGCAGCCCGGACAGGGCCACCTCCAGCTGTGGTCAGGATTCCACTGGTTGGAGGCCTCGTGATGTGAAGTCGCGCAGGCGGGCTCCGTGCCGGGCCAGCAAGTCAAGCAGGCTGGCCGTCTCGAGAAGACCCTCCACGATGAGTCTGCGGGGCTGCACCACCACCGCAAGAGTGCCTTCGTCCACCACTTGCAGGGCAATGGGAACGCCCGAGCTGGTGAGGTCAATCAGCAGGGCCGGGCAGTTGGACAGTCGGACCCGCACCCGGGCGAAGGGCAGGGCCTCGTCGACGTCCAGAGTGAAGGCCAGGAGCCCCGGGGCTTCAACACACAGGTCGAGCGTCCCCAGCCGCCCGGCGCGGCGCCTTGTCTTCCCCTCGATGTGCAGGTCGAGGTGTTTCAGCTGCCCCGGCAGCCGCAGGGTGAGCGGGTTGGGGAGCCGGGCCACGTCCAAGTAGAGGTTCTCCAGGCGGACCAGCGCCCCGCAGGCACCCAGACTGGCGACCAGGTCGGTTCGGGTCAACCGGACGCGGGAGAGCTCGCGCAGCCGTGGCGACCCGGTCAGCAGCCAGGCCGGGTCCACACATGAGTCATCGGCGGCCTTGAATACTTCCAGGTCGGGAAGGGTGTACGTCGCCCCGGACAGGCTTCCGGGCAGGGTGACGGTGCGAAGCCGAGGGCATTGCAAGGAGTCGAGACGGCATTGCTGAGCGTGGAGCTTGACCAGGGCGGGGCAATGCAGGGTCAGCACGGACGCGCTTTCCCCCCGAGGTTCAGCTCACGGAGGCGGCTGCTGGCGAGGCGCACAGGATCAGAACCGGTGGCCTTGTCGAGGTAAATGTCGAGGCGCTCCAACCGGTCCAGCAGAGGGGCGGGCGGCAGGGCCGAGAGGAAGCAGATCGGCAAATACAGAGAAGTCAGCTGGGGCAGGGCGAGGAGCGAGGCCACCAGGGACGCCTTCGGAGGGCATCAGATCATGGTTGTAGATCTCCAGGGTGAGGCTGCGCAAGGTGGCCTGGTTTGCGGCCAGCGGCCGTGCCAGCGAAACCGAAAATGAAACATCCTCCAGGCACAGGGAGAGCTCCTCCAGATGGCAGAGCCACGGGCCGGGGAGGTCCTCCTCGTGCGGACTGGCACTCAGCTTGAGGGAGGTCAGGTGGGTGGCAATGGGCTCGAGGGCTGCAGGCGGGCAGCTGAAGAGTGTCAGGCTGGCCACGGCCGAGAGGCTCCGAATGAGGGCTGCCAGACTCGCAGGGGTCGAATCACCATCAACAAACCACAGGTCGAGCTCTTTGAGGATACCGGAGAGGGGCGCCAGGAATCCAGCGAACGAGTCCGGGGGGAGAGTTTCCAAGACGGAGCATCGCAGGACCTGGAGGCCGGGGCAGGAGCGGGTCAGGGCAGCCAACAGGCGGGTGGTCATCTTGAGTCCAAACTTGCTGATTGACAGCTCCGCCAGCCCGGGCAGGTGGCTCAGGATGCGCTCGACTTCCGGTTCGTCAAGAGTGGGGAGTTGCCTGAGAACGGTCAGCTGGGTATGTCCCCCAAAGGCCTCATCCACCCAGCCGGCAGTTTCGGGCTGATTCAAACCGTCTCGCCGAGCGGTGTCCTCGGGGAATGAGAGACGGATGAGGTTTTTGCAGGGGCCAACCAGTGCGGCCACGGCATCGGTGGTGGGCTTGATGATGTCGTATGACCGGGTCGGGTTCGTCAAAGGAAAGCTCGCGGAGAGTACCCCGGATTCTCGCGCGGATGGCATGAGAAAGGCCCAACAGCTGAATATAGACACGGAGTGAGATTGGAGATCCCTCCACGATGGCCCGCAGGAGTTCGGGAGGGAGGCGCTCCCAAAGATCGCCAACCGCCGCCATCGATGGGGCTGGGTCCGGTGCAATCTAGCAGCCACGCAAAGTGGTGAGAAAAAGAGAAGGCAAGACCCAATCCAAACCTTCGTTTTCGGAGGGAGCATGGCGAGACTGCTGGCGTCGGTCGAAATTGGTACAGCGAGTTTCCCCTTTTGGGGACCGCTGCCCGGGTGCCCAAACCCATGTCACCCCGTGCGAGCTGAGGGGGCAGGATGTTGGAGTTTGCTGACCGGGACCCGCTGGCTTGCCGCCGTGGGGTGCTGTGACACAAAGTGCATGTGCATCCGCGGTGATGGCGGGTGTGGGAATTTCATTCAAAAAGATGGCTCTGTAGCGCGCAAGACCCGGGTACCCAAATAAACGGGAGGATGAAAGTGGCCCCCAATAATGAGCCCATTCTCAGAAAAGTTGGAATCCAATGAGATGGAGGCGGTGTGATGTGACATCTCGTGGAGTGGATGCCCCTTACACGAGGAAGTGGTGGCACCTGATAAATTCCGTCATCGAAAATTCCTGACTCCCAAAAGCCCCACAAAATTCCTCCCCATTCAAAAAATGTGGTAGCCGCTCCAACCCCGCGGATCAGGAAGCTCGCTTTTGAGTCAGCATTTTTTTGTGCACAACGTGGTGGGAAAGTGCGATCCCATGAAAAACATCGGCGAGGCCGAGAAAAACACCACGGTGATTGTGTTGTGAAAGAAAACAGACACAGAAAGACGACATGGAGCGCCGGCGGCAATGCATTAAACGGTGGGCATCTGATCAGCGACGCAAGCAGAAAAACCTCTTGCAGAATGACCTAACTCGGAAACATACGTTAAATAGGCCAATCATCCTCAGAACATGCCAAAGATGTGGATGATCCTTAAAAGGCCGAATCGACGAGCGGTGACACCTCCCCAAAACATAAGATCACCGAGGATATGAAACCCTAATAAAATGCCTCGTCAACGAAGTGAGGGGCCGCAGGAGAGCCGTCGAAGAGGCATCCCGTCACAGCGCAAGTTACCAATGGGGGAAGAGCGGCTATTTTTTCCGGACTCGGTTTGGCCTGTTTTTGCTTCCAATTTTCCCTGGGATCGGTTAGGAATGGGCTCATTCTGGCACCGGGAATGATGTTTCCCAAGTGCGGAGCACTGCTCCACAGAGCCTTTTTTTGGATCGGGCCCTCGGAAGGGCATCAGATGGCGGTCGGTCATCCACTTTCTCCCCCATCCAAAGCGAGCTCAGGCTCGCCGCACCAAATTGGACATGTGTGGGTAGTCACTTTTTGTTTGGGGGTGTCAGTTGGGCCCTTGTCCGGGCCAATCCCAAAATGGGAATCCATTTCGACCGACGATTGGCCGCCCTACAAACGTGATGTCCTAGTTCATATGAAACACAACCAAAATCAACGTCGAGAAAAAAATTGTTAAATGGATGAGCAGACCAACCGGCTCCCTGAGATGTATTCCGCAAGCATGACATTTCCCATCCACCGTGGTAGGGTCCATTATGGACACCGGATGAGGATGATGCTGCTCTGACCATGCTGCTGCTCTTTGGGAGCCGAACCAGAGCACAGGCGGGGGGAAGTCAGCAGGTGCGCCCTGGCCTCAGGGACTTTGTGGCAGACACACTGCATGTTCTCTGTTTGGCAATCTCCGCCCCGAGGTCAACCGCATTACGCCGACGTGACAGCTTCCACCGACCTTTCACTACCGGGGAGCCCCCACCCCCTCCCCGTTAGAGAGACGATCCGATCAGGAGTGAAGGCCGCGTGGGTGGTGGCTATGATCGGTATGGTGGCTATGACCGGTACGGTGGCTATGACCGATAGGGTGGCTATGACCGGTATGGAGGCTCTGGCCGGCTGAATTGAAGAGGGTCCACCCACGAAGACGCTGTCTCGAGTAACGCGCGACGCATCACCGAATGCGGGGCGTGGGAGCCTGCAGTCCCGGCGGAAGTGCTCGATCCCTGGCCGCGAGCAGTCCTGGGCCGCCGGTACAGGCCCGCAACCAGCACCTCAGAGACATGCTGTGTATTTTGCGAGGACTCAGGCGAAGAGAAACGTTACTCCCGCCTTCGCGTTGCCTTCCCCCTCCCCCGGGGCGTGTTGGCGCACATTCTCAGCTCCTCCTCGGGGGAGGAGGGGGGGGGGGGGGGGGGGGGGGGGGGGGGAGGCACGCAGCAGCGGTTTTTCAAGTGGAGGCCTCCACTCCCCCTCACATCGCCCCTCATTCATACCCCCCCCCCCCCCCCCGGCACAGAACCCGGGACCGCACGCGCATGACCTGCCCGGCCGCACTAGTTCGGGCAGGCCATCGGGTGGGCGGGGCATATCCGCGTCCAGGTGCTGCTGATTATTTGCGATCTTCCTCACCCAGACGGAGGCAGGAGAATGCCCGCAGAGGGCTCGGAGATCTTCGAACAAATGTCTTCCGTTGGTGTCTATTGAGACTTGGAAATGCACCGTTTGCGGAAACCATTTTGTTGGTCCTCAAGAATGGTTTTCGAATAGCAATCCGAACGCATCTCCGAAGGATATGAGTTTCAGGACTGCAAGCGCGATTCTATTGATCTAGGTGGGGATAAACGTGGGGCCCGGGAAAGGATCAAAGCTGGAGTGGCCAGGTAAAAGGCGCAGGGTTCGCCCGAACTGATAAACATGCTGTCCATAGCTGCTCGGTGGAACCCCCGGCCCAACAGAGGGTCGATCGACAGGCCAGCAGGCGGAGGCGGCGAGGGGGAAGCCCATGCCGCTCGGCTTCTTGGACCGGACACCCACCACGGGCCTGCAGGTCGCGCTCCAGATGATCACCGTCGAGGCGGAGACCCCGGTGGGACCGAGGGCGAGCGGGCCGCCCGCAGGGGTCTGCCCTTCTGCTAAAGGCTGCTGAGCGAGGCGGCGGCCAAGCGGACCGCCGAATGGTGGAACGAGGAGGACATCGCGGAGGAATGGCTGAAGGCGCCCACGGGGTGGTGGTACCCTGGACCCTCTGGAGGGAAGCTCTCGTCGGGCTGGGCGGGCAAGATCACGCGCCCGGTCCAGCAGCTCCGGAACATCTGCTTCGGGTTTTTCCACGCCTTCCCGGGCGTGAAGGCCGTGTCGGCCCGGTTCGGCGGAGGGACGACTTGTGCCCCTTTGGACGTGGGGCCCGCGAGACGCAGAGCCACCTGCTGGGAGGATGCGGCAGGAAGTTCGGAGACTACTACGTCAAGTGACGCCATCACGGACCGGGTCTTCAGGTTCCTGGCCCAGAGGGTCCCGCACAAGTTCGGATACCACGGGGTGGCCAGAACCAACAAGCAGGCAGCCTTCCCGGAAGAGGTCCTCGCCGCGGTGCCGGAGGCCAGGGACCAGCACCCGGACATCGTCCTGGAACGGCCGGACGGCGGGATGGAGGTCCTGGAGATCCAGGTCACCTCGAACTTTGAGGAGGCGTTCCAGGCCAAAAGCACGAAGTACGGGCCCCTCTGCGAGGCCATCGCCAGGAGCGGGCGAGCGTGCCGGTACCGCATCCTCCTCTTCGGGAGCACAGGCATCTGCCGCCTGACGTACCAGGAGCTACTCGAGCTGTCACTGAACCCATTGGGAGCGCCACAGAGGAAGGGCAGAGAGCCACGACCGCCGGAGAATGCGGAGGCCAGGAACGCCTGGAGACGAGGGGCAAGGCCAGGCTGGATGTGCAAAGCCTCTGCCTGCGCATCGGACGACGCAGCTGGTGGAGAGCATGCTCGCCCTGTTCGGCATGAGGGACGCGGCAACCATGAGCGGCGACATGCGGAAGACCGACGGCAGACCGGCGAGAGCGGGGAGCCGCGCCCCCCCAGGTCCCTAGACGGACGGATCGCGCACACGGCGCACCACCCCGACACCATCACCAGCTCCAACTTGCCCGGTCGAAGCGATCGGAGCAACGAAGTCCTATTGCCGTCGATCAGGAGTGACGGCGGCGAGAACAAACGAGACCCATGAAGAGCACGACGAAGAACCAGTCAGTGTGACCATTGACTATCTCCACCGAGCGCTCCCCCGGAATTCGAGGGAGGCAATGCGGATATGCGATTCGCACACTTAGTGGACGCGCGTGGCATGCGAGGACTCAGGAGAGTGACAGACTTGAATGTAATAGTTTGAATTTCAACTTAGTTAGTCTGGCCGTGAGGTTGAACTCTTTATCTGGGATGGCCGGAAACCCTGCCCACGCCGGGCACGGTCTCTCGAAGCCCTCCACTGCCATTGCTGGCGCCGAAGATTCCCCGAACCCCCACTTGGTGTACATTGACCCACCCACGGAAGTGGAGCTTTGGAAATGTCTTGCTTGCGGAACACATCTCATGGAGCCGGTCCTCCTCTCTTGTGGTCTGTGCCACTATTTTTTTGGAAAAAGAATTTTCGCACAACGCTTCTCACCGGTTGTGTTTTTTGATGTTTTCAGGACATCACGTTTGTCGGGCCTGTGTTCCGGCCAATGCCAGCGAGGGAGGACTCTGCCCAGTTCCTGGATGCGGAAAACGTTTTGAACAGTCTGTGTTTTCTTGTCTACGCCAATTGTTCCCACACAAACTCCCTTTTTCCCGAGGATAGTTTCATCAGGAATCCCACCTATGGGAAGACCATCGTCCCCAACCTGCGAGTCCTGTGCGTGCATCATGCGCCTCAAACCGCCGGCCCAGCGAGTGGAAGTCGCAAAGAAGAAGACCACGCTGCCGCTGCCCTTGGGACTGTCGACGGGCGGCCGGTGTACTGCGCCGCGGTGGTGACGGTGGCCACCCTGCAGCAGCACCTGGACACGGAATGCCCCGCCCACCCGGTGGCCTGCCCGGACCAGTGCGGCCGACAGGTGGTGCGCGGGCAGCTCCCAGAGCATCGGGAGCACCACTGCATGCGGCGCCGGGTTCTGTGCCCCCAGTGCATGGAGCGGGTGCTGGTGACGGACCTGTGCGAACGCCACATGAAGCGTGAGTGCGCCCGGCGGCCCCAGGATTGCCGGCAGGGGTGCGGCCAGCAGATCCCCCTGGCCGACATGGACGAGCACTGTCACAGGGACTGCAAGAACCGGCCGGTCCGTGGCTCCTGCCTGCCCCACCACCTCGATGCCCATCCCGAGCCTGCCGCGACTCGGTTGCCGGGGTCCTCAGTCGCCGGAAATACCAACATCCCCTCCATCGCCGCCCCTCCCCCCCCCCCCCGCCCCCCTCCCCGGGTCCCCGTCCCCGCAAGCACCTCTGTTCTCCACTCCGTGCGTGACGTTACTCTCTCGTCCCCGACAGCAAGCCTGCCCGTTCCACGTGCTGGGCTGCGACGAGCTGGTGGCGCCGCCCAACCTGAGCTGCCACTGCACCGAGCGGCTGACCGACCACTTGGAGATGCTCCTGCTGGCCGTCACCCGTGGCCAGCTGGACGCCCGGCGGATCGAGCAGCTGCTCCGTGAGGCCGGCGAGGCCCAGCTGACCGCCCGCCAGCTCGAGCAGGTCACCCGGTTGGTCGAGCAGGCCAGGCGTGAGGCTGCCGAGCAGATTGAACAGGTCAAGCGAGCCGCTGCGGAGGCGGGGGAATCGAAGCGAGCCTGTGCGGAGCAGGTGACCGAAGATGTGAGACAGCTCGCGGAGGCTAACTCGGCCCTGCAAAGACAGGTGGCAACCCAAGGCGAACAGATTGCCGCTCTGACTCACCAGATGGAGGTCCGTTCGGGAAGCCCACACCTTTCGGTTGAGGCGCGATTTTGGGTGCGGGTATGTGTGGGTCTTGACCAGACACTCGCGGCTTTGGTGCGTCCACTCGCTTGCCGCGAGGAGGCACGCCCAGCAGTGGCACGCCCAACAGAGGCACGCCAAGCAGAGGCACCACGCCGAGCCGAGGAGGCATGCCTCGAGGTTTTGAAGAGAACGGTCTGAATCGCGCGGCAACCCACCCACCCGTTTTTCTTCCTGCCGTTTCGTCTTCACCGACACTCCGGCGTTCCCTTGCCTTTTGATGTGCCACTTGCTGTCGCACCTGGTCACCGACGTGACTGGCCCTGATAGTTCAAGGACTTCCCACAGCCGGTCTGGTGTTGACTGACCCCCACTCCCCCACAGCCCCCACTCCCCCACAGCCCCACAGCCCCACTCCCCCGTTCTGTGTCTGAAGGACTTTTTTTTCGATTCGGGGGACGCAGGCGATTTGTCCACTGCGAGCGGAACCCTTGGAGTTGTCCTTCGTTCGTCTGTTCCGACCTCCTCGGGAGACGAACTCAGGATCATCCTCGTAGCACCCTTCACGGAGCCGAGGGACTGCCCACTCTCGTTGACCAACCCAACCCCAAATCTGCTTGCATTCAGAACCAAAACGACTTGCTACGAGCGGTACATCATCCGGCCGCCCTGTGGCCTGATTCGCCCTCAATCCACCCTGGTTGTTCATGGTCCGGAAGAGCTCGTATTTGCGGACTTTCTCAACCACACCTATGTTTATCTTCACAGTTCTCTATTCAACTCCTCCGGATTTCCCGCTCCCCGTGGCCAACGCGACCGTGGACAAGGTTCTCATTGAGGTTCTCCTGGCTCCGGCTGAGTGTACTGAGCTCCGCGATGAGAAACAGGAACGCGACTTTCTCATGGAAATGGTCTGCACTGTCGACTCTGCCAACTCACACCGCCGCGCGCCAGTTCCGAGAGTCCAAGAGCAAGACGAGTGTTAAGTTGCGCGCGCGGTTCGTCGATTCCGGTCTGCTTCGCATTTCGACCCGTCAGGCAGCCAACCCTTTGGGGGGCACACAGACGTTCCCGACCGAGCAGTCCCCGACCGTGGCCAAGCCCACGGTGACTGAGGCCGAGTGGAAATCCCGAACCTGGCTCGAAGACTCCGCTCGTCCTCCTCCCATGTTTGTGTGTTTTGTCTGTGTGTGTGTTTGTTTTTTGACACGGTGGAGAGGACCTCATGTTTGATCAAACGCACTCTTCTTAGGCATGAAATTGGATGGCGGGCAAAAGAATTTGGGTTTTTGTTTTTGCTGTTGTTTTGTGCTCCCTTCCCTCCTGTGAACCTTGGAGGCAGCGGTTTAGATTTTTTTTCGATGCCAGCCTAGGCAACGCACCGTGGGCTGCGTTCCCCCCGCGGGGGGGGGGAAGGGGCAGGCGGAGCCAAGTGACCATGGTCCCGACCGGCCCCCGGAGATGGGGTCTTGAGATGCTGTTGGTCGGGGGGGGGGGGGGGGGGGGGGTCGAGCTCACCGGAGGTTGTGACCACGGACTCATTCCGGGGCAATTTCAATATCGCATTCAGGCCGCGAGGGAAGTGGGGGGCATGCTGAAAATTTTCTGAAATGCTCTTATCTCCCAGCTGCGAAATTTTGACACATTTTGATTGATGCAGCCTCAGACTCCGGGGGTTCGTCTCGCAGTCTTTTTCGCCACCCGTTTCCCCTTGTACATGTCCACTTGCTCGCGCTGCTCTGCTGCTTTGGAAGGAGGGCCTGTATACAGATCAATACAGACTCCCCATTTGATGCTTTGCTCGGGATGTCACACTCGCGCCAATCCCGCTTCCGATGGGGTTTTTGTGGTGATTCCTCCAGCAGGGGTCCGCGGTGTCTTTTTTACGAACACTGGGAACTTATTATTCCACCTCATCAGCCTCGATTCCCGTTCGGTCCTGATTTCGTCATCCCTCCCGGTCTGTCGGTGGGTTTTCGAAGGCCCCGAAATCCCACACGCACCCACCACCTTTTCACTTGGGTTTCACGCGATTCTTGCAGTTCGGGTGGAGACTGGGACTCCCATCCGCAATGTTGTTTGTGATGGATGCCACATGGCCATCCACGAGCACCGGCACAAGTGTGGCTCCTGTGCGAATTTCGACTACTGTCCCGACGTCTGTGCTTGTTATTGTTCATCACCGACCACCCGATTTTCAAAACACACCGAATTGGCGCCTCCCTCACCCCGGGGTCCTAGTGTTTCACCCGCCACATGATGGCGCCGGGCACGCACCACCCGGCGGATCACTTCTTCGTGGACCTGCCCTGGCAGTTGGTCGAGGAACGGATCCCGGGGATGCCCTTTGCCCAGGCTCCGCCGCTGACCTGGTCTGGTGGGTGTCGACCTCACCCCCCCCTCCCCCCCTCCCGCCCTCCCCCCCCAGATGGGCCGATTGTGGGGGATGGGGGTGATGATGACCTGGTCTGGTGGGTCGACCTCACCCCCGGTGGGGATGCTGACTATGGGGGTAGAATGACTACTCTGGGTGATACTGACCATGGGGGTGTGACGTTGTCGACCATGGGGGTGATATTTGAGGGGGTGTTATTGCATTGACCATGAGGGGGCGATGCCGACCCATGAGGGGTGATATTGGTCATGAAGGGGATGACGAGGGGGGGGGTGATGTCGACCATGGGGGTGATATTGACCATGATATTGACCATGGGCATGGGGTGATGCCGACCATGGGGTGGGGGGGTGGGGGGGTGATGTCGACCATGGGGATATTGACCATGGGCATGGGGTGATGCCTTTGGGGGTGGGGTGGGTGATGTCGACCCACAGGAACCGGGACCAGGTGGGCCCCCATGCCGTGCTTCTCAACGAGGGCCGCACCTTCCGCTCCACCGCCGAGGATCCCACCGCTGCCGTCTCCCAGCAGGTCCGCCCAACAATTCAACCAGCCAATCCGCCTCATCATCATCATCATCCAATCATCCAATCATCATCATCATCATCATCATCATCATCCAATCATCCAATCATCATCATCATCATCCAATCATCATCATCATCATCCAATCATCCAATTATCCAATCATCATCATCATCATCCAATCATCATCATCATCATCCAATCATCATCATCATCATCATCATCATCATCATCATCATCATCATCATCATCATCATCATCATCATCCGATCATCATCCGATCATCATCCGATCATCATCCGATCATCATCCAATCATCATCCAATCATCATCCGATCACCATCCGATCATCATCCGATCATCATCCGATCATCATCCGATCATCATCCGATCATCATCCATCCAACACACACGAGGCCTGCCCAACTGATCCAACATCATCACCTGCTTCAGTCTTTCAAGCATCATCATCCATCCATCCCGCCATCTCGACCCCCAGACGTGGAGCGCGGGGATCCATCGATTCGCCTTCCACATCGACCAGAAGGGCGAGGGCTCGGGCCGGTCCGCTCCTGCCCCCCCCCCCCCCCCCCCCCGTGTGTGTCGATCCCCCGTGTGTCGATCCCCGTGTGTCGATCCCCGTGTGTCGATCCCCCGTGTGTCGATCCCCCGTGTGTCGATCCCCGTGTGTCGATCCCCGTGTGTGGCGATCCCCCCCCCGTGTGGCGATCCCCCCGTGTGTCGATCCCCCGTGTGTCGATCCCCCGTGTGTGTCGATCCCCCGTGTGTCGATCCCCGTGTATCGATCCCC
>JAPMOS010000105.1:102500-140284 GCA_027972325.1 Paratrimastix pyriformis
CCAATCATCATCATCCAATCATCCAATCATCATCCAATCATCCAATCATCATCCAATCATCATCCAATCATCATCCAATCATCATCCAATCATCATCCAATCATCATTATCCAATCATCCAATCATCATCATCATCATCATCATCATCATCATCATCATCATCATCATCATCATCATCATCATCATCATCATCATCATCATCATCATCATCATCATCATCATCATCATCATCATCATCATCATCATCATCATCATCATCATCATCATCATCATCATCATCATCCAGTCATCATCATCATCATCATCATCCAGTCATCATCATCATCATCATTCTACATACAAGATGAATCACAAAAGTACCAAAAAGTACCAAAAAAGTACCAAAAAGTTTTTGGTACGGCTGCTACTGCGGGAATCTGGTACTTTTTGGTACCCGCCCTGGTACCCGCCCTGGTACCCGCCCTGGTACATCCGAGTGAAAAACGAAAAAACTTCGGGCCTTTGGGCCCCTTTGATTCTGGTACTTTTCTGTTGCTTTTTGGTACTCTGCTGGTACTTGTCTGGTACTTATGATGGTACATGTTCTGGTACTTTTTGGTACTTTATATTCTGATTTTATGGGGATTTGAACTCACAACCTTATGTGACAGACCTGGCCGTTTTGACACCTGAGCTACTCCGAAATTTAAAACAGTGAATCCACCGAACGGGGAGGGTATGCACCTTCTCCATCCCTCGGGACCCCCGGGGGATGGGAGATGATTCGTGGGTAGGTTCCCCCGGCAAGGGTGACCTGTGGGAGCATAACATGGTGTCTCGGCGCCCTGCTATCTTGGCTGTGCACAAACACAACCCAGGTGGGTTCGATGACGGGCACCCCCGTGCACGCAGGTCGTGATGCACCAAAAAGTACCAAGAGACTGTACCAAAAAGGTACCAGCCAATTGTACCAAAGTACCAACAGAGTGTACCAAATTTTTTTTGGTACTTTTTGCTTCTGGTACATTGCTTGGTACATGTCTGGTACCGGGCTGGTACATATCTGGTACCGACTGGTACAGGTCTGGTATCGGCTGGTACATGAGTGGGGCATGTTTGGTACCTGCTTGGTACTTCACCGCGGTACCAGAAAACCGGGTACCAAAATTAGGTGCAGCACCAAACCGGGTTTGGTACAGGGCTGGTACGAGGCTCGGTACTTTTTTGGTACGGGGCGATGTACCACCTGGTACTTTTGGTACTTTTTTGGTACCCTTTGGTACTTTTTGGTACTTTTTTTGGTACTTTTTGGTACTTTTGTGATTCATCTTGTATATAAATACCGAAAAACAGGGACGACTTTTCGGGGGAAGGAACTGAGGGCGGCCTTCCAAAAATCTGTAAAATCCCAGGGCTCTCCCCCCGGCACCGACCCGACCCTACGGCAGTTGGTATTTTTAGTCCTCATGCCGTCGGACTTTTGCCAACTTAGGGGCAACACGCCATTTGCCAGGGGGAGAGTGCAGCCGTCATCACACCCTATGTGTTCGGGACCGGCTTACCGCAGCACTGCGGGGACGTCCACAGGCCACAGTGGTATCCTGGAGAGCGCACCGTGTTGTTGGAGTGGGGTCCGGCCAGCTGTCCGTGCGGCTCGGTCACCGTGGACCAGCACCCGAGAGAACCCGTCGCAAGGCCGGGATGGTAGGGGCATTCATCAGGGGGGTATCGCCAACCTTGACCGGGCGGGCCATTGTGCTTCGGGTCTCCAAGCGGGTTCGGGCGGTGGTGGGCTAAGCTAGGCATCAGGGCAGGGGGCCAGAGAGCGCTCCCATGATTCGCACCGATTTCGCACCGATTTCGCACCGATTTCGCACCGATTTCGCACCGATTTCGCACCGATTTCGCAACGTTTTTCGCACCAGTGTCGTCCGGCCGGACAACGACTTCGGACATCATCGGACATGAAGGGGTGTTCGGTACACGCGTCTGGGCGCCTCAGGCGCGAGAGGGCCAACCGGGCCTACAAAGCCTACTGTGTCTTGCGGCAGTTCGGCCATTCGGTCCATCAACCCCCCCGATCCCACCTTCAATTCAATAGTCACACTACGCGGGCGCCCTTAAGTACCCAACTTCGGGGGCACCTCCAAAAAATTTTGGGACACGATCCCAAAAAATTATGGGATCCTGTCAAATTTCAAAATGGTCGGAGAAGGACGGCGACCTCACCAGTCGTTCGGGGGACCCCAACATATGTTAAGAAGCGGGGGTCGTGGTGGCCCCCAGGTCAACCCTTCCCCGGGGGGATAGCCACCAAGGTCGAAAATTCAAACAGGCTCAAACGGGTCCGGGAAGGATGGCGACCTCACCAGTCGTTCGGGCCACCTTGCCCGATCATCGCAGGGTGGTCGCGATCGACTCCAGGTCAACCCTTCCCCGGGGGGATAGCCACCAAGGTCGAAATTTCAAAGTGGTTGGCAAAGGCCGGCGACCTCACCGTTCGCTGGAGGGACCCATAAATCCACCAAACCGTGGTCGAGGTCGCCCCCCGATCAACCCTTCCCCGGGGGGATAGCCACCAAGGTCGAAATTTCAAAGTGGTTGGCAAAGACCGGCGACCTCACCGTTCGCTGGAGGGACCCATAAACCCAGCGAACCGTGGTCGGGACCGGCCGCCGATCAACCCTTCCCCGGGGGGATAGCCACTAGGTCGAAATTTCAAACTGGTCGGGGAAGCACGGCGACCTCACCAGTCGTTCCGGCCACCCTGCCATATCACCGCAGGGTGGTCGCGGTCGACTCCAGGTCAACCCTTCCTCGGGGAGATAGCCACCAGATTGAAAGCGTAACGAAGCGAGCTCGCCTGACTTGTCATCATCATCATCATCATCATCATCATCATCATCATCATCATCATCATCATCATCATCATCATCATCATCATCATCATCATCATCATCATCATCATCATCATCATCATCATCATCATCATCCAATCATCATCATCCAATCATCATCATCATCATCATCATCATCATCATCATCATCATCATCCAATCATCATCAACTCGTGCCGTGCTGTCTGTCGTGCCACTTTTTCTGCCCCGCCGCCTTGACTCACGCCCACTCCTCTCTGACCCCGTCTCCTCGCCTCCCAACAACATCAACATCACATCAGCTGGCTGGCTCAGGCCTCCCCAACCGTGCCCTGTGCCCGCCCCGTCCGTCCCCTGCCAAGCCCCCCCTCCTTCGGCCCCCCTTTCCCCACACCCATCCACTTCCATGCGTCCACCAGCTCACGTCTTTTTCTTCGCATTTTTCATGCATTTTTCCCCCTCATACAATCCACTCTCCCCTCATCACGCTTTCCTTTTCATGCCCGTGCAGCATTGCGGGGCGTCCGTACATATTACACACATGAACACAGATGAACACCCATCATCATGCTCCATCGCATCACGACATTTTTCAGGCAAATGGGCCTCCTTTTCTCTTTTCACAAAACAATCCACTCCTCACTCATCACTGTTTTTCCATGGCCCGTGCAGTGCGATTCACCCCCACGGAAGGGCCAACAGCATCACCCTTATACATATCATCTCATTCACTGTTTCGTGTATATCACCCTGATGCATCTCATCACATTCGCTGTTTTTCCATGGCCCGTCCAGTGCGGTTTGTCCCCACGGAGGGCCAGCAGCCGGATGTGCACGGACACATCACCTGTGACCAGTGCCGCCACAACCCCGTCCAGGGCATCCGGTACAAGTGCCTCCACTGCGGTGATTATGACCTGGTCTGTGCTGTCTGGATGATGATGATGATGATGATGATGATGATGATGATGATGATGATGATGATGATGATGATGATGATGATGATGATGATGATGATGATGATGATGATGATGATGATGATGATGATGATGATGATGATGATGATGATGATGATGATGATGATGATGATGAATGATGAGGATGATCTCTCTCTCTGTGTGCTGTCCTTCAGCAAAGCACCTTTTCTTCTTCTCTTTCCGACACCCAACCCACGATCCCATCCCCCACACACACACACACACACAGTGCCCCGAGTGCTTCACGCGGCATCTGAGCTCGGGCACCCACGACGCGAGCCACCTCTTCCTGGCCTGCCGAGTGGCAGGGCGCTTTGAGGTGCCCTTCCCGCTGCCCCTGGGTCCGTCCGCCTGCCCTGGGGCCCGCTTGGATTGGATGGTGACGATCATTGGGAGGGCGATGATTGATGATCGGTGATTTTGGATGATGATTGATTGATTGATGATGATGGGATGAAGTGATTGGGCGGTGAGATGGATGATTGGATGATTGGATGGATGATTGGATGATTGGATGATTGGATGATGATTGGATGATGATTGGATGATGATTGGATGATGATTGGATGATGATTGGATGATGATTGGATGATGATGATTGGATGATGATGATGATTGGATGATGATGATGATGATGATGATCGGATGATGATGATCGGATGATGATGATGATTGGATGATGATGATGATGATGATGATTGGATGATGATGACTGGATGATGATGGGGATGATGGATTGGTTGGCGAAGATTGGATTGGATTGTTCGGATTGTGATGATTGAGGCTGACAGCAGGAAGGGCACAGGCATCATCGAAAAACCAGCACGGGAAGAGAGACGGGACATCAAGGAAGGTCACAGTTGCATCATCACCGAAAAGCGACAGACGGACATCACAGTTGCATTGCATCATCATCAAAACCCAGCACGGGGAAACTGACACCTGATCCACCACCCCGGCTTGCAGGTGCTGCGCGGCCGTCCTTCCTGCCCGATGTGCCCCTTGGTGCTGCCCCCGCCCCGGTGGCAGGCCCGGCCCTGCTCTGGTCCGTCTCGCGTGGGTCCCCCTCCCCTCCCCTCCAGCTCTGTCCAGCAATCCAAATAGCATCGGATCCATAACTGATTCAATCATCATCCAGTCATGATCTCATCCAGTCATCATCATCCAGTCATCATCCCATCATCCAATTCTTCAATGATTTAATCATCATTCAATCTTCATCCAAGCATCCAATCATCATCCAATCCAACTCCCCCAACACACACACACACACACACACACACACACACACCACCTCGCAGGGACGGCTCAACGCTGAGTCCCGGCGGTCGTGTGAGCACAGACGGGGCCGCGTTCTTCTGCGTCGACGAAGGTGCCACCTCGGTCATCGCCACCCAGGGCTGGTCGTCCGGGACCCACACGTGGACCATCACCCTCGAACACAAGGGGTCCGTCTCATCATCATCGGCATCCAGCATCATCATCCAAGCATCCAAGCATCCAAGCATCCAATCATCATCATCATCATCCAATCATCATCATCATCCAATCATCATCATCATCATCATCCAATCATCCAGTCATCCAGTCATCCAATCATCCAATCATCCAATCATCCAATCATCATCATCATCATCATCATCATCATCATCATCATCATCATCATCATCATCATCATCATCACATCATCATCCCGCTCATTCCGCCCCCAGGACCGGGCCCAACTCGGGGCGGGACATCTACCTGGGCATTTGCACCCGGGAGGCCTTCGATCCTCGCCGCTATCTGAATACCATCGGGTACTGCCTCGACCGCAACGGCAAGGTCTGACTGGCCCTGTGACCTTGACTGACTCTGGTGTCGATCACATCCCGCTATTTCATCATCATCAACATCTTGACATCATCATCCAATCATCAGCATCAGCATCCGTCACTCACCCATCATCCATCATGACCATCCAATCAATCAATCATCATCATCATCAGTATCATCATCTCATCATCATCATCCAATCATCATCCAATCATCATCCAATCATCATCCAATCATCCAATCATCCAATCATCATCATCATCATCCACTCATCATCATCCAATCATCATCATCCAATCAATCATCCAATCATCCATCATCCAATCATCCATCATCCAATCATCCATCATCCAATCATCCATCATCCAATCATCCATCATCCAATCATCCATCATCCAATCATCATCATCCAATCATCATCCAATCATCATCACCATCATCATCCAGATCATCCAGATCATCCAACCATCCAACCATCCAACCATTTCAGATCATCCAATCATCCAAATGACCTCTCCTTCCCCAGATCGATTCTCGGACCACCCGTGCGCCCGCCAACCGCCTGTTATCCTACCACCAGGGCGATCAAATCACCTTCACCCTGAACTGCGACGCGGGTACCCTGGCAGTGGACGTGGCCGGGCGCCAACAGGCCGTCATCTTCCCCGAGCTGCCGCGCGGCCAGACCTTCTACCCTGCCGCCACGTGTTACATGGTCCGTGACGGGGGGGGGGGGGGAGGGGGGGGGAGAGGGTGGGTGGGAGGCCGTCATCATCATCATCATCCACCACCTCATCATCATCCGATCGTCAGCATTATCATCCACTCATCAACCAATCATCATCCAATCATCCCAATCATCCCACTCATCATCACGATCATCCCATCATCACACCCACCCACCCACCCGTCATTCCTCGCCCCCCCCCCCCCCCCCTCCCCCCCCCAGGTGGCGGACCGTCTGGGCATCGCAGCCGCCGGCTCGGCCGCCCCCGCTGCTGCTGCTGCTGCTGGCGCACCCTCGACCCTGGAGCGGGTTCAATGGTCGCCACCACCTTCCTTCCTCCCAACTGCCTCCGTTCGCCATGGTTTCGTCCGAATCTCGTCTTAGGGGGCGATTGGGACTATTCCGAAGCCAACTTTCCACCACCAGGCGCCTGTCAAGCCTCCCTCCCGTCCCCAGCGCTCCCCCATTCATACATCCTGACCCACCATCCACCCACCCCCACGACCCACCAACCCACCTCCCATCACAGGCGGCTGAGCCCCCTGCCTGACCACGCGTCCACCGATGGGCGGACCATCACATGCCGGGACCGCGAGGGCTGCTGCACATTCTTCGCCGAACAGGTTAGCCCTGCATCATCATCATCATCATCATCATCATCATCATCATCATCATCATCATCAGCATCATCAGCATCAGCATCAGCATCAGCATCAGCATCATCATCCAATCATCATCCAATCATCATCCAATCATCATCCAATCATCATCATCATCATCATCATCATCATCATCATCATCATCATCATCATCATCATCATCATCATCATCATCATCATCATCATCATCATCATCATCATCATCATCATCATCCAATCATCATCATCATCATCATCATCATCATCATCATCATCATCATCATCATCATCATCATCATCATCATCATCATCATCATCATCATCATCATCATCATCATCATCATCATCATCATCATCATCATCATCATCATCAGCATCATCATCATCATCCAATCATCATCATCATCATCATCATCATCATCATCATCATCATCATCATCATCATCATCATCATCATCATCATCATCATCATCATCATCATCATCCAGTCATCATCATCATCCTGATCATCCAATCATCATCATCATCCTGATCATCCAATCATCATCATCATCATCCAATCATCATCCAAGCATCATCCAATCATCATCCAAGCATCATCCAATCATCATCCAATCATCATCCAATCATCATCCAATCATCATCCAAGCATCCAATCATCCAATCATCCAATCATCATCATCATGTTCTTGGGATGGGATGGGATGGCGCAGGGCTGGCTGTCGGGTGTGCACGAGTTTGCCTTCCACATCGATCAGAAGGGCCCCGGCCCTGACTCGCACCGGTCCGTCCCCCCATCCCCTCTAGCTCAGTCACCCCACGGCACACACAGCACACCATCCCTCTCTCTCCCTTGATATCCTGACTCCACCCCTCTGCCCCCGGAGGTACATTTGCGGCTCTGGGTTGGGCCAGCACAGGGCATAGCACCTCTTTTTATCACTCCTAACCCCCACACACACACACACATCCCATCCCCCCCCCCCCCCCCCCCCCCGCCCCTTGTAGGGACATCTACCTGGGTGTCGGCGAGCCACAGAACAGCCGGAGCAGCTCCCAGCTGCTGTCCTCAGGCGGCTTCTCCGTGGACCGTCCGTCTGCTTCATCATCATCATCCAATCATCATCATCCAATCATCCAATCACCCAATCATCCAATCATCCAGTCATCATCATCCAATCATCCAGTCATCATCATCATCATCATCATCATCATCATCATCATCGTCATCATCATCGTCATCATCATCCAATCATCATCATCATCATCATCATCATCATCATCATCATCATCATCGTCATCATCATCGTCATCATCATCCAATCATCATCATCATCATCATAACAGCATCAGCCTCCTCCTCCTCCTCCTCCTCTTCCTCCTCCTTCTCCTCCTCCTCCTCCTCATATTCCTCTTCCGATTCATATTCCTCCTCCGATTCATATTCATATTCCTCCTCTTCTTCATATTCATATTCATATTCATATTCTGATTCATATTCATATTCATATTCTGATTCATATTCCTCTTCCTATGCATATTCCTATTCCTATTCCTTCAAGGCCACGGCCGCGTCCAAGGCATCTCCGGCACGGGCTTCACGGATGATAACCTGCGGTTCGGCGTGGGCGACACTGTCTACTTCCGACTGAACCTGGATGCCCACACCCTGGAGGCCCATGTCCAGGAACATCCCTGGCGAGTGCTCTTCTCAAGCATGCCCGCGGGGCCCCTCAGGCCCGCCGCCACCGTGTATAAGGTCTATTGTCATGATGATGATGACTGGATGATTGGATGAGGATGATTGGATGAGGATGATTGGATGAGGATGATTGGATGAGGATGATTGGATGAGGAAGGGTGATGATGATGATTGGATGATGATGATGATGATTGGATGATGATGATGATGATTGGATGATGATGATGATGACTGGATGATGACTGGATGATGACTGGATGATGACTGGATGATGACTGGATGATGACTGGATGATGACTGGATGATGACTGGATGATGACTGGATGATGATGATGATGATGATGATGATGATGATGATGATGATGATGATGATGACTGGAGGATGATTGGATGATGATGATTGGATGATTGGATGATGATTGGATGATGATTGGATGATGATTGGATGATGATTGGATGATGATCGGATGATGATTGGATGATGATGATGACTGGATGATGATGATGACGTACGCTTTCTCACACCTTACCGTCCCCCCCCCCCCCCACGCACACACACACAGCCCGGCGACCAAGTGAGCTTCGTCCTCCCGGGCGACGCACGCCCCGTCCCCTCGCCCCGTGCCCCCCGCATCATAAGCGCATCGCGAACGGCCTCAACACCCATCCCGGCAGGGGAGGAGGTGCTCTGGGATGCCTCGCGGGTCAACCGTGAAACGGGCCATGTCGAGGATGAGGGCCGGGTCTTCGTCGCCGATGCGGCTGATAGCGCGACAACCGTCCGTGAGCGTGTGCTCGATGCCTGGGCTGACGATGATGATTGGATGATGATGATGATGATGATGATGATGATGATGATGATGATGATGATGATGACGATGATGATGATGATCGGATGATGATCGGATGATGATGATCGGATGATCGATGGGGATGATGATCGGATGTTGATTGGATGATGTTGTTGTTGATGATGATGATGATGATGATGATGATGATGATGATGATGATGATTGGATGTTGATGTTGGTGTTGGTTGGTGTTGGTGTTGGTTGGTTGGGAGGAGTGGCCGATGCGGCTGACAGCCCGACACGTGAGCCTGTTGATGTTGATGTTGTGTGGCCGATCATCCAATCACCATCCAATCATCATCATCATCATCATCATCATCATCATCATCATCATCATCATCATCATCATCATCATCATCATCATCATCATCATCATCATCATCATCATCATCATCCAATCATCATCCAATCATCATCCAATCATCATCCAATCATCATCCAATCATCATCCAATCATCATCATCCAATCATCATCCAATCATCATCATCATCCATCATCATCCATCATCCATCATCATCATCCATCATCATCATCATCCGATCTTGTTGGTGTGGGCTGCAGATCATTGCCCGGGTTGGGTGGGAGCACGGCCAGCACGACTGGGCCGTGACCCTGGTCCACAAGGGCGGCGTCAACTCAACCGGTCCGTTCTTTGACCCACACACACACATCCACCCACACGCCTCCTCCCGGCTCATCCGTTCTTGTCCGGAAAAGGGGCCGGTCCATCCCATATGTTTTTGGGGGTGGGGAAGGCACACCCATCAAATGCGACATTTTTTTTGGTGGGGTTTTTGTCAGCCCCCATTGCATCTTTTGTCCCCCACCATCATCGCCTCCATCACCCCCATCACCCCATCAAGTCGCCCCAGCATCGCCACCCCCATCGTCATCTTGATTGGTTTTTTGTTTGCCTCGAGTGCCGTTGATTTGGTCATCTGTGCTGTGTGCTGTGTGCTGTGCTGTGCTGTCTTTGCTGTGCTGTGCTGTGCTGTGCTGTGCTGTGCTGTGCTGTGCTGTGCTGTGCTGTGCTGTGCTGTGCTGTGCTGTGCTGTCTGTGCTACAAGGCGGTACATCGATTCAAAGCGACTTTTGGTCGAATTTTGGGGTCCATTTTGTGATCCAGCATCTCTCCAAATTGGTCGTGTCGCCACACGGGGCGGGGCATCGATCTCAATCGAGTGACTGCATGTCTCATCGCACATCCCCCCACACCCTTGCCCTGGGTATGTTGTTGGTGTCACACACAGGGCGGGACATCTATCTTGGGGTCACGGCCCAGGAGCACTTCAACAACGATCACATCACATCACAACACACCATTGGTTTTTGGGGGGATGGGGGTGGGTGTGTGGGCACAGGGCGTGACATCTATCTTGGGGTCACGGCAAACAACGATCACATCACATCACAACACACCATTGGTTTTTGGGGGGATGGGGGTGGGTGTGTGGGCACAGGGCGGGACATCTATCTTGGGGTCACGGCCCAGGAGCACTTCAACAACGGGCGGTACCTGTCCGATATCGGCTATGCGGTCTGCCCATTGATCATCATCGCCCAATCAAGCATCATCATCATCATCATCATCATCATCATCATCATCTTCATCATCATCATCATCATCATCATCATCTTCATCATCATCATCCAATCATCATCGTCATCATCCAATCATCATCGTCATCATCCAATCATCATCATCCAATCATCATCATCATCATCATCCAATCATCATCCAATCATCATCCAATCATCATCATCATCCAATCATCACCATCCAATCATCATCATCCAATCATCACCATCCAATCATCCAATCGTCAATCATCCAAGCATCATCATCCCATCCATCATCATCCAATCATCATCCAATCATCATCCCAATCACATCCTCGCCTATGGGGTCGCAGCTGGATCGGTTCGGCAAGGCGGATGCCCGCTCGCGCCGTGTTTCCTCCGAGCAGGCCACTCACAGCATCCATGAGGGTCCGCTAATCACCCCCCGGGTCATGGCCCTGTTGCTTGCTGTGGTTGTGGTTGGTCTCTCCAAACCACCCCGCCACCACCCACCCACCACCACCACCACCACCACCACCACCCACCCAACCACCACCATCAACACCACCACCATAAACAACACCACCAACCACCAACCTCATGCCGCAGGGGAGACGGTGCGCTTCCATCTGGACTGCGACGCGCATACCCTGGCCTGCCAGGTGGCCGACCGGCCGATGAAGGTCCCCTGCCCCCCATCCACCCCCTTCCCTCATCCACCACCAATCACCCAAATCGCGCAACCTCAGCGCCGTAATTTCCCCGCGTCCGCCCACTGGGCGGACCCTGGGCAGATGCTGTGTAACGGGGCTCCACTCGTAGCACCACTCGTATTCTCACCACTCGTCTTGAGGTACTGCCCCCCCCCACCCCCCCCGTGTCCAATCAACTCACCTCCATCATCATGATGACACTCATCACACGCACTCGCATACGTATCTATCTCGTGCAGGTGCTGTGGTCGGGGCTGCCCTCTGTGCGGCTCTTCCCGGCAGCCACCTGCCACAAGACCGGTCCGCCTCACCCCCCCCCCCCCCCCCCCCCCCCCCCCCCCCCAGACGCAACTATCGTCACATCATCATCATCCTCATCATCGTCATCATCCAATCATCATCATCATCATCATCCAATCATCATCATCCTCATCATCCAGTCATCATCATCCAATCATCATCCAATCATCATCCAATCATCATCAGCCAATCATCATCAGCCAATCATCATCCGGGCATCATCATCACCAGCATCGTCCATCCCACCATTCAATGTTGTTTCTGTCTCTTGTGCTGTCCTAATCATCAAAGGCGACCGGATCTCGCTGAGCAGCGATGTGATGATCGACGGTGGGGCCACCGACGCTGCCGCCGGTGAAGAAGCCGAGGGCATGGTGTGGTCCGTCCTCACACACCCCACTGATGGTGATGATGTTGCTGTTGTGTTGGTGGCGGTGATGGTGATGATGATGATTGGATGATGATGATGATTGGATGATGATGATGATTGGATGATGATGATGATTGGATGATGATGATGATTGGATGATGATGATGATTGGATGATGATGATGATTGGATGATGATGATGATTGGATGATGATGATGATTGGATGATGATGATGATTGGATGATGATGATGATGATGATGATGATGATGATGATGATTGGATGATGATGATTGGATGATGATGATGATGATGATTGGATGATGATGATGATTGGATGATGATGATGATTGGATGATGATGATGATTGGATGATGATGATGATGATGATTGGATGATGATTGGACGATTGGATGATGATTGATGATGATGATTGGATGATTGGATGATTGGATGATTGGATGATTGGATGATGATGATGATGATGATGATGATGATGATGATTGGATGATGATGATGACCACCTTCATCGTCCTCTTCCATCCCTTGCCCGCCATCCAAATCCATTCAAACACTTTTTTTCGCACCCCTCCTCGACAGGACCCCACAGCGCAGCCGGGGCCGGCTGGAGGCCGGGGGTGCAGTCTTTGCCTGCACGGAGCGCGACAACCCCTGCTCGGGCATGGCCGCCATCGGCTGGGCCGAGGGGAGACACAGCTGGTTCGTCACCCTGGTCGCCAAGGGCGGCGCGGCTTCGTCCACCGATCGGTCCGTCTGCTGCTCTTATGCCCCGCTGCCCACCCGAAAAATTATGGGTCGCGGGGAAAAAAAATAATGGTATATGTTTTGCCCGCCCTCCCACTAAATGATGGGAGTCAAAAAAAAAAACCCAAATACAAATTATGGGTCGCGGGTTCACTTGGGGTTGGCTGGGACCCCCTTGGCTGATCTCTTGTCCCTTGTTGGGGCAATATGCACATTTTCCATTGGGTTGGGTTGCCGCAGGGACATCTACCTTGGCATCTGCACCCGGGAGAACTTCAACAACGAGGGCTACCTGCACCAGTTCGGCTATGCCGTGGACCGGTCTGTCGGCCCCCGCCCACTGTGAAGGAGGTGGGTTGGGTCATAAGATTATATCGGCCTGCCGAGCCCGGAAAAATTATGGGTTTGCCAAAAAAAAATATGGGTTTGCCAAAAAAAAAAATAGAGGTTTGCCAAAAAAATATGGGTTTGCCAGCACCAGTTCGGCTATGCCGTGGACCGGTCCGTCGCCCCCCGCTGTGGGTGAGTGTGGGTTGGATCATATATCGGCCTGCCGAGCCCAGAAAAATTATGGGTTTGCAAAAAAAATAATAATAATAATAATATGGGATTGTGTTTAAATAAAAATCGCGCTTCCAACAACGAGGGCTACCTGCACCCCCCCGCTGTGGTTATGGGTTTCCAAATTCAAGCCATCAAAAATCGATTTCACTTCAACAACGAGGGCTATGCCGCGGATCGGTCGCCGCACTGTGTGGATGCGGTGGTGGGGTGGTCCCCATGCTGGTTCCAATTCCGATCATTACTTTGCGGCGACAGAGGGCCGCCAAACGCTTTCATTTGATCCGTCTTATAAATCGCCCGGGGGTTGGATCATATCGCCCTGTCGAGCCCGGAAATATTATGGGTTTGCCATCAAAAAAAATCCCACTTCAAAAGAAAAAGAGACCGAGCGAAGGGCTCAACCAGCCCAACCAGCCCAACCAACCAGCCCAACCACGTCTTGGAAAACTCCATATGGAACTTTCAAAGAAGAAGACAATTGATGGAGCTTGTTGAATCTTGTTCGAACTTGTTTTGCTGCAACTTGTTTTCAACCCTGCTCAACATGGTTGATCTTGCTTCAACTGGTTTTGCTTCATCTTGCTCAAGTTTACTGCAGCATTGGATCATAGATCGCCCTGTCGAGCCCGGAAATATTATGGGTTTGTCATCAAAAAAACAAAATCTCTCACACAGGAGGGCTCTGATGATGTCTCGAGGGATGGAATCGCAAAGTTATGGGATGCAATTTTTCTCAACGGCTGTTTGTTTGGGGATGTGACTGGTGACTGGACGGGTGGGGTGGGGTGGGATGGATGGCTGCAGGAACGGTAATATCGATGCTCGGGGCAACCGCGTTCGGGCCGATGCGGAAAACCTGACCATCAAGACGGGTGACAAGGTCCGGGATTGGAGGATGATGGTTGTGATGATGATGATGATGATGACTGGATGATGATGATGATTGGATGATGATGATGATGATGATGATGATGATGATGATGATGATGATGATGATTGATGGATGATTGATGGATGATTGATGGATGATTGATGGATGATTGATGGATGATTGATGGATGATTGATGGATGATGATTGATGGATGGACTTGGATGAGGCTGATGATCACCGCCATCCATCTTTGCCTTTGTAGGTGCTCTTCCTGCTCGACCTGACCGAGCACACGCTGTCATGATGATGTTGATGTTGATGTTGATGTTGATCACCCACCTCTGTCTTGTAGGTGCGCTTCCTGCTCGACCTGACCGAGCACACGCTGATCATGATGTTGATGTTGATGATGTTGATGTTGATCACCCACCTCTGTCTTGTAGGTGCGCTTCCTGCTCGACCTGACCGAGCACACGCTGATCATGATGATGTTGATGTTGATGTTGATCACCCACCTCTGTCTTGTAGGTGCGTTTCCTGCTCGACCTGACCGAGCACACGCTGAGCGCGGGGCTCGAGGGGCGGCCCATGAACATCATCTGCCGCCAGCTGCCCGGGGCCACCTACTACCCCGCCTGCACCACCCATAAGATGGGTCCGTCGTCGTGATGCTCATGTTGTTGGTGATGCCGATTGGATGATGTTGATGTTGATGTTGATGATTGGTGATGATGATGATGATGATGATGATGATTGGTGATGATGATGATGATGATGATGATGATTGGTGATGATGATGATGATGATGATTGGTGATGATGATGATGATGATGATTGGTGATGATGATGATGCGGAATGATGATGATTGGTGATGATGATGATGATGATGATGATGATTGGTGATGATGATGATGATGATGATGATTGGTGATGATGATGATGATGATGATGATTGGTGATGATGATGATGATGATGATTGGTGATGATGATGATGCGGAATGATGTGTGGGTGGGTGTGGGGATGAAGGCGATGGGCGAGTAGGGGTCCGCCAAGCCGGACCGCATCGGGGTGAAAGTGGATGCGGGGGCGGAGCCTCATCATCATCATCCAATCATCATCATCATCATCCAATCATCATCATCATCATCATCCAATCATCATCCAATCATCATCCAATCATCATCCAATCATCATCCAATCATCATCCAATCATCATCCAATCATCATCATCATCATCATTCCGCATCATTCCGCATCATTCACACTCACGCGCACACGATTGCGGCGCGGATTGAGAGGACATGACTGATCGTCATCCTTCACCCCACCCCACCCACCCACCCACCCCTTCACCCCCCCCCCCCCCCCCCCCCCACACACACACACACAGGCGATGCGGTGCGGATTGACGAGGACCCGGAAGCGCCCGAGGAAGGGCCCGCGGCACCCCAGGGACGCAAGGGGGGCGCACCCGGCCCCCTCACATGGTCCGCTTCCGGAGCAGCATCAGCATCATCATCAGCAGCATCATCAGCAGCATCATCAGCAGCAGCTTAGCATTAGCATCAGCTTAACATCATCAGCATCATCATTCAACCAGCGCATCCAATCATCATCATCATCATCCAATCCAATCATCATCATCATCCAGCATCTTCATCCAGCATCATCATCAGCATCAGCATCAGCATCAGCATCATCAGCATCATCATCATCATCATCATCATCAGCATCAGCATCAATCATCCACTAATCATGGCGGTGTCCCATAATTTTCCACTCGTCCCGACCCCCTCAAAGGCACGCTTCCCCGGCGTCCCTTCCAGCCGCGCAGGGTGGGTTCACCCAGCCCTGTGCGATGAGACCTACGTCCCCCCACCTTTGTGTGGGTGGCAGCAGGCGGGGCACGGTGGATCTGCACGCATGAAATACTGCGGGCAGCTCCCCGTGACCCGTGTGCGGGGTGCCCCTCCGGGGGCGTCCCGTTGATGTTTTGATGATGATCTCCCTGACGCCAGTCCGTTTTTTTGATTTGGGTTGTTGTATGTGTGTGATTCCGTCCCATATTGTTTTCCGATACCTCAAAAGGCTCACCCCCCGGTCTGTCTGACCTGCCGCAGGCAGCATCCGTTTTCTTTCAGCTGGTATGGAAGCAGCTCGCTGGAGTGCCACATATTTTGTGTTCCCCTGTCCCGCCCGCTCTGCCTCATCAGCATCAACATCCAAATCCAATCATCCAATCATTATCATCATCAGCATCCAATCATCATCCAATCATCATCCAATCATCCAATCATCATCATCCAATCATCATCATCCAATCATCATCATCCAATCATCATCATCCAATCATCATCATCCAATCATCATCATCCAATCATCATCATCCAATCATCATCATCCAATCATCATCATCCAATCATCATCATCCAATCATCATCCAATCATCATCATCCAATCATCATCATCCAATCATCATCATCCAATCATCATCATCCAATCATCATCATCCAATCATCATCATCCAATCATCATCATCCAATCATCATCATCCAATCATCATCATCCAATCATCATCATCATCATGACCACCCACCACCATACCCCATCAGGGACGCCGTGCGACTGGATCGTGCCATCTGCCGGACGAAGGGCGACCGGCTGACCAACATCAAGGGCGACCCTTCCTGCGGCATCGCCTGTGCCCGCTGGCGCGACGGGGTCCACCGCTGGGCCGCAATCTCCCTCAACCAGGCCGGGTCTGTCGACCGATGTCTGAGTTTGTCTCACACGCATGCGAATTCCCACGATCCGCGCTCAGCATTGAAAATCTGTTTGTCACAAAAATTGCAATTTTCATCATCCGAATGGAGAAGGAGAGAACCTCAGCACCACTCAAATTGCACCCAACTGGTCATCGCTCCAATGCCAATGCCTGACATCCGCAGACTGGTCTCTACCTGGTTGGGTTGTTGGACATTCGACCAGCAGTCACGACTGTACGCATCGGGGGAGCCGCATAATTATGGGACCCCGGACATCGTTTGTTTGTGTGTCTTTTTCCCAGCTGTCCTGCCGCTGGCTGGGGGGTGGGTGATGGGCCCCCCCATCACGGTGGTGGGCGGCTGTCCGATGGGGATCCCAGACGGATTATTCTGATATTCTCGTGCAGTCCCATCATATCTCGGAGTGGCCACTTCATCATCATCGCGTCACCTTCTCACCACGCACCGCTCGCAGCCCCATCGCGGTGGGTGTCTGCCCGATGGAGCGGTTCGACCCCAAGGTGCCCTGCACCGGCTACGGCTATGGGCTGACTTCCGATGGCCTGGTCTGTGATGATGATCCACCACACGCCCCTGCTGTGTTGCTGTCTGTGTGCCTGTGCCTGGCTGGCTATGCCTGGTCTGTGATGATCCACCCGCTGCTGTTGCTGTCTGTGTGCCTGTGCCTGACTTGGCTCTGGTCCGACCTTCGATGACCCTCCTTGCTGTCTGTGTGCCTGTGTCTGACTTGGCTCTGGGCTGACCTTCGATGGCCCTCCTTGCTGTTTGTGTGCCTGCGCCTGGCAGTGTTTCGTGTGTGCTGCTCTTGCTGGCGGGGGGGGCTGGTCGAGCGGGCAGATGTGTGTGTGTGTGGGATGTGTCTGTCTGGGTACCGTGGCTGGCTGGCTGGCTGGCTGGCTGGCAGGCGTTTGTTTCGTTTCGATGTGTCTGTCCTCTGTCCCTCCTCCCCTTCGCCCCCTTTTTTTTTTTTTCATCTCCAATCCCACCCCAACACCCACACACACCCTCTCCCACAACCACCAGCTCTTCGCCGCCTCGCCCTCGCTCCTTCCCGTCCCTCTGCTGGACGGCGAGTCCCCGGCCACCCATCAGCTCCACCCAGGCAAGCGAGTCTTCTTCGCCCTCAACCTGACCAAGCGCACCCTGGCCATGGGCCCCGCCCCTGAGAAGCTGCGTGTGGTGGCGCGTGATCTGCCGGCCGGGCTGACCTGGACCCCGTGCGCCATGGTCGAGGGACGGGCGGCCACCGTGCAGATTGTCGAGACGGGCCAGGTGGCTAAGGCCCGGGTGCTGCTGGCCTCGTTGGGCGACGCGCAACGTCTGTGTGTGTGTGTCTGCTCTCGGCATCCAACCATCATCATCATCATCATCATCATCATCATCATCATCCAATCATCCAGTCATCATCCAATCATCATCCAATCATCATCATCATCATCCAATCATCATCCAATCATCCAATCATCCAATCATCCAATCATCATCATCATCCAGCTATCATCCAGCTATCATCCAGCTATCATCCAGCTATCATCCAGCTATCATCATCATCTGTTCCCCATTCCCCTTTATTGTCACAGCGGCCATCGAGGGGGCCCTGGATGCGGTCCGGCTGGCGCTCGAATCTGACGAGGAGGCCGCATACGTCGTGTCCAAGCTCATCAACCCCTCATTCGACCTCCTCTCCGGTCCGTCTGCGTGTGTGTGTGTGTCGTGTGTCTGACTGGCTGGCTGGCTGGCTGTGGTGGTGACTGTCTGGCTGGCTGTCTGTCTGTCTGTCTGTCTGTCTGTGTTGTCTGTGCTGTCTGTGCTGTCTGTGCTGTCTGTCTGTGCTGTCTGTCTCTTTCTGTCTCTTTCTGTCTCTTTCTGTCTCTGGTCTGTCTGTCTGTCTGTCTGTCTGACGAATGCCCCCACTCCCCCCCTGGTCCAACTCACCCCAAATTATTCACTCGTACTCTCCTTCTTCTCTGTTTGATGCCCACCACACACACACACACACACACACACACACACACACACACACACACACACACACACACACACACACACACACACACACACACACACACACACACACACACACACACACACACACACACACACACACACACACACACACACACACACACACACACACACACACATGATCTTTGCACACACACACACAAAAAGATTGAAAAGAGGAAGAGAGACACCGCAAGAAATGTAGGCACAGTCCACGAGGGAAGCGCCATAGTCAAGCAGTGTCCACCAAGCCAACATACGCAAGCAGGCGGCAGCGAACAAGGGTCAGTCAACGGCAAAGCGCTCAGGCGGAAGAGCACGTCAACATCCGAGACCGGAAATCAGGACCCACAAGGGATCCGTCACATGGTGTGGATGGACAGCTCACGCTCTCACCACATCGCACGGCAGCAGCATGTGTCGCGCCAAAGGGGTCCCCGACACAGGCAAGACAAGGGGCAATCGGAGCATATGACACAGACCTTTTCGATTGGGTGCGCAGTAGAATGTCGATGGCGAGCATCGACGACGGACGGGACGGGACGGCAACGAACGGGACGGGTCGGGACGGGACGGCGCACCAGGGACGGGACGTAGGGGCAGCACGACCAGGACAGGCCACACGTAGCACAGAGGGGCACGATGAAGAACGGGACGGACGGGACGGGACGGGACGGGACGGGACGGGGCCGGGGTGTGGAGAGTGTGGGGGAGCAGAAGTAGGGACAGGAAGAAGGAAGAAAACGGTCCATCCCCACGAGACGGGGAGTGGATCCGGAAAGTGTAGTGGCACCCAGAATGAGCCTACTGATCGGAGCGCTAGGGGCAGTGCCACCACCTCCGGGGGATCCCCCCGACCACACACCACCACAGGACGGGACGAGCAAAGCCAAGGGACGGGACGAGCAAGGGGACGTGGCGGGACAGGACAGGGGACAAGGGACACGGGTCAGGACAGGCAGCTGAGTTACAGATGGATCGCCCATGGGGTCCACACTTGGTCGCCCCGGGACAGGAAGATCCAGTAACTGCAGCGCAGGACAGTGTCAGAGATCGAGGTGGAGAGGGTTTTGGAGCCAATGCCCAGCAGCCGGGTCATGGCATGATAGGAACGTGTCAGGAACCCGATGGAGCCCACCTCGAAGGGGACCAGCTCCACCGTCCAGCCCTTCACCGCCAGGTCGCGGGTCAGGGCCAAATAGCGGGCTGTTTTACGCTCGTGTGCCGCACTCACATTGTGCTCCGAGGGGACTGTAAGTTCCAGGAGCACAATCTTTTTCAGTGTCTCCGAGCGCAGCACCAGGTCCGGGCGCTGCTGGGTGCCGGCACCCCCCAGTGCAGCATCCAGGGGAACACCATTCGGGAAATCGGGCAGGTCAACGTACATCACCCAGTCACGGGCCAGATCAAGTAAGCTCGGGGCGGCAGCAGCGGCAGCAGGGACGGCAGCAGGGGCGGGGACAGGGACATGGGCGCGAGGGGCGGGAGCAGGCGGGACAGCTGGAGCAGCTGGGGCAGGAACAGGAGCAGGAGCAGGGACCGGGGCAGGGGCTTTGGCTGCGGCCACAGCAGCAGCAGCTTTCACGAAGCGGACACAGGCACGGGTTCGAGCCGGAGCAGCCGCAGCAACAATAGCAGCAGCAGTAGCAAGGGCAGGAGCAGGAGCAGGAGCAGGAGCGGGAGCAGGAGCAGGAGCAGGGGCAGGGGCAGGGACAGGGGCAGCCGCAACAACAGCAGCGGCCTTGACAAAGCGGATGCCCCGCTTGACGGGGGCCAGAGTGCGGGATTTCTCCACCTTGTCCCGGATCGCACCGGCAACCAGGGTCAAGACGTGATTGTGACGCCACGTGAATCGACCCTGCTCGAGTGCTTTCCCGCAGAAGCTCAAGATGTGAAAGAGCCCACAGTGCGCTTTCCCACACAGTGCGCAACGGTCATCCACCGTTTTCCGCCATCGGGTCAGGTTCAGAGGGGAGGGGACAGTGTCAAGGGTGGCATTCAGATAGAACTTGACAAGGGCCGGGGGCATGTCATAGATGAGCCGGCTCCATGAGAGGTCCTGATGCATGCACTCATCCCAGTGCAGAAACCGGCCCTGCACAGCCAGCGAGAGCAGGTGTCTCCTGTGTGCCTCGTTCTGTTCCTGTTTCACCACCCCCAGGACCGCGTGCCGGTGCCCAGCCGCGTCCTCCTCGGGCTG
Source organism: Paratrimastix pyriformis (assembly GCA_027972325.1). Classification (NCBI taxonomy): domain Eukaryota; phylum Preaxostyla; family Paratrimastigidae; genus Paratrimastix; species Paratrimastix pyriformis. The sequence continues at coordinate 124,202 of JAPMOS010000105.1, forward strand.
GGGGGTCCGCTTCTTCTTGCGGTCGGCCCCCAGACCCGCCCTCCCCGTCTGCCCGAGCTCCGTCAGACGGTTCAGCTCGACAGTCCTCTCGGCCGTTTCCAGGGTGACGGTCGGGCGGAACTTCCGCTTTCGGTCACGGGACTCCACTCCCCGGATGTATGCATACAGGTCGTTGACACGCAGGTCCGAGGAGTGTTTCAGCAGGTGCGAGCGCACAGTGCCCATCGCACGCAAGTGATCGCCCAGATCCACACAGCCCAGCCCCTTCTGTGCCCGATCCAGGAACAGGATGTCAGGGGAGGCACACTTGGACATGCCAAACCAGGCTTTCAGACGCTCCTTCACAGGGGGCATGAGGGTCCGCTCCACAAATGACTGAGGGAACTCATAGATCATGAAAGGCCACGACATCCGTGGTGCGATGGCGTGGTTGTACAGCCAGGCCTTCTGGGGTCCTGACAGGGACAGGGCATCCACCTTTTCCAGCATCCCCCAAGTCACCAGACACCTTCTCACGGATCTTGTCATCCCTCAGGTTCACATAGATCAACCGGCCCAGGCATTTGAAGGGCTGCTCCCCAGGAACGGGATCGGTTCGGGGCCAATGTGCAGGCGTGGGTCATACGGGCTGTACTCTGCGCTCGTGGTGGGGGTGACAGTCCGCACCACCTTGACATCACGCCTGAACTTTTTCATGCCGAACGTCAGGCACTTTTTGGTCTTGGCCCGCAGACAGCGCGACCACTCAAAAAAGGCGTCCATTCCATCCAGGAGCATTTGGCACACACACACACACACACACACACACACACACACACACACACACACACACACACACACACACACACACACACACACACACACACACACACACACACACACACACACACACACACACACACACACACACACACACACACACACACACACACACACACACACACACACACACACACACACACACACACACACACACACACACACACACACACACACACACCTACCCGTGGCCCGTCATGCGGTACCCCTCGTCAATCTCCAACATCCCGCTCCACCAACTGGTCGGCATCACCACGGGGCAGCTGGACCGCATCTCCGCCATCAGCAGCAACATGAAGGCCTTCAAGAGCGGCGTCCAGAAGTACGTGCAGCAAAGTCTCGACCGTGGCCACAATGTACGGGGCATTGTTCGAGGCTGGAGCGTCTACCTGCAGGACCGCTGGACTGCGAACGAGATCCGCTCCTACCGCATCCGGAGCTGGTTCCGCAACATGTGCATCGCCTCCATCCGAGCACGGGACTCCACAGCCAGCATTCCGCCCCAACTCCGTCGCAAGCCAGCGAAGGACGTCGAGCTCATGGCCAGCCAGCAGTCTCCTCACCTGCCGGCACAACAACAGCCTCAGGGCCAGCACCCACAACAACAGTCTGAGTTTACGGCGAGCTTCCGAGAGGCCCTCAGCCCGAGGCCCCAGCACCGCAGCCCGAGGCCCCAGCACCGCAGCCCGAGGCCCCAGCACCTCAGCCTGCCCCGCAACCGCAGGGTTCCACCCCGCAACCGCAGGCCGCTGCACCGCAACCGCAGGCCGGAACACCGCAAACGCCTGCAGGCCCGGCAACAGCCGCGTCTGCCCAACCAGACCGCGGCGACGGGATCCTCCCAATCCCGGAGCGCTTCCTCAAGCTGCAGAGGAACCTCATGCCACCGCCACCCCCTCCGGGGAAGGGCAAGGCCGAGCCAAAGCCAGCCGCCAAACAGCCAGCCAGCCAACCACCAGGGGCTCCGCAGACCCCGAAGCAGGAGATCGCCACCCCGCACTCCTCCTCCGGTGAGTCATCATCGCCCTCCTCCTCGCAGGCGTCGGCCGACCCAACTGCAACACCTCCCACATCGCCACCAGCCCGCAAAGCGTCACGCCCCTCCCCGTCGGCATCCGAAGGGAGTTCCAGCAGCAGCGACAGTGACGGCAGCGGCAGCGGCAGTGGCCGGAGCGGAGACGACAGCGAGGACAACAGCGGGGACGACGACGAGGAGGCCAGCGAGGAGGCCTCACCCGCACCCGCATTGACACGCACTGCATCGGCGCGCACTGCATCAACACGCACTGCATCTGCACCCACGGCATCTGCACCCACGGCATCTGCACCCACGGCATTTGCACACACAACATGCGTGACACCTCCACGTCGCACCCGAGCATCGGGCAGGGCGGTCCTCCCGAAACACGTCGTGGCCTTCCAGCCCGACGACCCGTCGCTGCACGGGCTCTCGGTGAGCGAAATTGTGGCAAAGGGCATCACAGCGGGCATTCCGGAGAACGTCTGCCCGTTCTGTTGCGGGATGTTCCAGTCTCGCAAATCGGTGATGGCCCATATGCGGAAGTCCCACAAGGACTACTAACGCAGCCACACTGAGCACATGAACTGTGCGATGATGTACATCACCACAGCAACCACTACAACCACCACACCCCATACTGCTTCACCTGGGAAGGGCCCCGTGGGTGGTGGCACTGCCCCTAACGTTCCGATCTGTAGGCTCATTTGGGTGCCACTACACTTTTCCGGATCCACTCCCTGTCTCTCGGGGATGGACCGTTTTCTTTCTCCCTTCTCCCAACTCTGATCCCCCACATCCTCCACACTCCGGCCCTGTCGTCGCGTTCTACACTGTCGTTCGGCCTGCCCTGGTCGTTCGTCTACGTTCGTGGTGTTCCGCCCCGTTCCGTCGTCCCGCCCCGTCGTCCCGTCCCGTTTGTCCTGTCCCGTCGTCCCGTCCCGTCGTTCGTTACGTCGATGCTCGTCATCGACACGTTAATTACACACCCGATCGAAAAGGTCCGTACCCATCCTTTGTGTTTATGGCGTGCCCTCTCTGGGGAACTTCCCACCGTGTCGCAGTCTCCACCATGGGTGGATGTTGGTGTGCTTCAGTGCGTTTGTTCGTGTGGTGATAGCACGGCATGCTACCCCCCACTGCATGACGCTGGTCTGGCGTCCACTTCACGCCCTGTTCGAGCCTGCCCCTGTCCTTCTGATGCTGCCGGCCTGGCCCCAACGAGTGTCTCTCCGCCTCCGTGCCCTGCCGTTCGCCGTTGCCCCACCGTCAGCTCCTCTGGTCCCCCGTTCGCAGCAACCAGCCCCCCGCTCGTTCAGCCACTCCCAGCAACCCCTTCTTGCCATGCAGCCTGGGCCTCTTCCTGCCGTGCAGCGCCTCGCACCGGCCAACCCGGCTGGTGAGGTTGGTGTGAACTCCCCTGTTCACACCAACTTGTCCCTTTCAACATCGTCCTTCTTGCTTCTGCTTCTGTACAACACACACACACACACACACACACACACACACACACACACACACACACACACACACACACACACACACACACACACTCACACACACACACACTCACACACACACACAGGGACTCTTCTGCGGACCAGCTTCACCCACGTGATCTATCATCCATTCATTCATTCAATCCTTCCTCTCTCTCCACACACACACAGGGACCCTTCTGCGGACCAGCTTCACCCACGTGATCATTGCCTCCGCCGCGCCCATCGTGGCCACCGGCCGGGGGGCTCCTGCTCCCGGGGAGGCCTACATGAACATGTGGTGCACAACCTTCTCCACGGGTGCGGGCAGGCGGCATAAGGACCTGCAGTGGGTCATGCTGGCTTGCCCCCAGGCCACCGCCCTTGGTCTGTGGTGTTGGTTGTTGTTGTGATTGGATGATGACTGGATGATCACGGGATGATGATAATCACGGGATGATGATGATCACGGGATGATGATGATCACGGGATGATGATCACGGGATGATGATGATCACGATCACGGGATGATGATGATCACGGGATGATGATGATCACGGGATGATGATGATCACGGGATGATGATGATCACGGGATGATGATGATCACGGGATGATGATGATGATGATGATGATGATGATGATGATAATAATAATAATTATTAATAATAATAATAATGATGATTCACGTTCTTTCCGCCACCACAACCACCGCTCCTTCCCCCCCCCCCCCCCCCCCCCCCCCCCCCCCCACAACGCACACGCACACCAAACTTGACATTCCTTCTCCTCCCCCACTCACCAACTCACCCCCCCCCCCACACACACACACACACACACACACACGCACACACACACACAGCGGAGAGCCTCCTTGAAGTTGGCATCCCCCGTGTGCTCGTCCCTGCCGCCTCCTCGGCCCCGGCCAGTGCCAGCGCTCCATTCCTGACCCAGCTCATCACGGGCTCAGTCAACGGGACCGCCCTGCCCCAGTGCCTCGCCCAGGCCGAGCGGATGGCTGAGGCGGCGGCTGCGAGTACCGCGGCTGCGGCGGGGGCGGCCAAGGAGGGGCCTGAACGGATCGCCGTCCAGGTGGTTGAGGTCTGGTTTTGTGTGTGTTGTGTGCTGTGTCTGCTGGCGGTGCTGCGACTGCCGCGGGGGCGGCCAAGGAGGGACCCGCGGATCATCAATCACCGGTCATCATCATCATCATCATCAGCAATCATCATCATCATCAGCAATCATCATCAGCAATCATCATTGCAATCATCATCGCAATCATCATCGCAATCATCATCGCAATCATCATCGCAATCATCATCGCAATCATCAGCAATCATCAGCAATCATCAGCAATCATCAGCAATCATCAGCAATCATCAGCAATCATCATCATCATCATCATCATCATCATCATCATCATCATCAGCAATCATCAGCAATCATCAGCAATCATCATCAGCAATCATCATCAGCAATCATCATTAGCAATCAGCAATCATCAGCAATCATCAGCAATCATCAGCAATCATCAGCAATCATCATCATCATCAGCAATCATCATCATCATCATCATCATCATCATCATCACCTCCCCTCCTTTCTTCCATCGCCCACCCCTCCTTTCTTTCATTTCTCTGCAGCCGGCCACGGCCGAGGGGTCCTCAGATGGGGAACGGCCCAAGTCCTGGCTGCTGCTGCCCGCCCAGGTGCCCATCTTCCCCCCCGCCGACTACTAAAGAGGGGAAGATCATGATGACCAGAAGTAATTTCGGTTGGAATGGATTTGTGGGCATTGGGCGCGCTGTTATGGTTTCAAAAAACTTGTTGATGGGAGAGATGACTGGGGACACACACAGAGGTCTCCCCCAGGCTCCGCCGACTACGGACGGCCCCCGCCGACAACAAAAAAGGGGTGTCGATGATGACCACATGGGATGGCATGCATCCCCCAGGGGTGAGGATGGCTGGCCCGCCCAGGTGCCCATCTTCCCCCTGCCGACGAGAGGGGATGGATGAGGTGAGTGTGGTGTGGTCTGCATCCCCCAGGGGTGATGATGGCTGGATCCAAAAACTTGTTGATGGATGGAACACGCGCTTCTCCTGAGGGGTGAGGCTGACCAGATTGGACAGGAGGAGGGGGATACCCAGGGGTGAGAAACAGCGGCTCCTCAAGAGGCCAATTCGTTTCCCAGTCGAGGATGAGACAATCTTGTACCCAACGGGTGTCATCAATATTAAATGAAACCGACACACCAACAAAAGGCACAGTCACATCACACGATCGGCAACATTGGCAACAAGAAGGGAAGGGGCCGGGCAGGCAACTGCCCCCACCTGGCGACCGTCCAGCCGCTCTGGGGAGCGTGGAAGGCGGGCCAGGAGAGGACAAAACGAAAGAAGGGGAAGAAGGGGAAGGGAGGAAGACCCGAACTGACATTCCCGGCCCGCTGGTTCCGGGTGCTGATGACCGGCCCCAGCCAGCCGCAAGGGTTGGCATTCTCCGGGATGGAGATGTACGAGCAATGGCCGGTCGGGAGTCCGCTTGAGAGATAGTCGATGTATTCTGGCTCTACCAGCAGACACAGGCAAACGAGATTGTTACGATTGTTACTCGGCCAGGCCTTTGCGGGGGGCAGTCCATCAGAGGGTCATCGCTGACCAGGATCGAACGACCCAGGGTAATCAGGGTAATGGTGGGCAGCGGCCCTCCGGCCTCGTGGGCCTGTATTGGAGGGGGGAGGACGATGCGATGTCGGGCTGGCCAGCCCTGCGAGTTGGCGCATGATCGCCTGAAGTGAGTCCCTGCTGGGGCCACCCTTCCCCTGGCCCGGGCAGATGCGGAGGAGGGCTTGCCACGAAGCCCTCGGGACCGTGCCTCGCACACCGAGCACGAGGGGGACCACCTTGCACTGCCCCGTGGCGGCGGGCAGTGCGGCCGCCAGCTGCTCGTAGTGGGCGGCCTTGCGGGCCGCCGCCTCCGCGTGGTTTTCGTGCCTTGTCACGGCCAGGTCGACCAGCCACCAGAGAGAGAACATGCTGTGTATTTGCGAGGGCGCAGGCGACAAGTTCAAGAAGAAAGCTTACTCGCGCCTTCGCGCCATGCGTTACACTCCGGGGGGGGCCGGGCCAAATGACCCGTACGATGGCTCCTCCCGGCCGGGGGCCCGCCTGGTGGCGTGGCCGCCCGGTGATGGGTGTGGGTGTTGGGGAGGGGTGCTCAGGGGCGGGTGGGGCGGGTCGTGGGCCCCGGGCGGCCGCTACGGCGTGGCCAGGGCGCGGGGCCCGCCGCGGCAGCTGCGCCGTTGCGCATGGTCATGACCACCAGGCCCCCTGCGCCTGGAGGACGAGGTCGTGTACAGTACCTCTCATAAATAGCGACGCAAAACAAAGTGCCATCCTCCCCGTTCCCAGAGGGCTCCGGGGCTGGGGGTGGCTGCATGGTGCAGGGAAGTGGTCATCATTTGACATCCCATAATTTTTTTGCCCTGCGGCCCGGATAAAGGAAAGGCCCCGAGGGGGTGAAAGTGACACATGAAAATCGACGAACAAACCCAGCTCCTCCGGCAACAAGGCAAGACCACCCACCTGCAACACCGCAGTGAGGCCTCAGTTCGACGACAGCTGAACCGCTCCCCATCCATCAAACCTGGCCCCGGGGGAGGCCTCCGATACATTCTCGGTCCGACGACCGGGCCATCATCCGACGTGCAAAGCGCCACAGAACGGAGAGCCTGCCCAAATTGGCCTGCTGGGCACGCAAGAAGAGGTCCATCCGCATCAGCCCACAGACAGTCTCGCGCATCCTCCTGCGGGCTGGCCTGCAATCGAAGTGGCAAACCAAAAAACCCCTCCTCACCGAGGCCCACCGACAAAAACGTCTCGCGTTTGCCCGAACCGAGAAGGATCGCGACTGGTCCAAGGTGGTCTTCCTGGACGAGACAACCTTCACCACAGGCCCCCGCAAGCATCGTGTCCGTGCGGGCCGGAACGAGTTCGTGCCGTTGCCCACCATCAAGCATCCCCCCAAAGTCCATGTCTGGGGCGGGGTCAGTGCCAAGGGGAAAACGAAGGTGTTCATCTTCACCGAAAACCTGGACGCCGCCCTCTACACGCGCATCCTGAACGAGGCCTTGCTCCCCTCTCTTCGCGCCCTTGGTCGGCTTGCCGGGCCCATCCAGCAGGACAACGATCCCAAACACAATGCAAAAGTGTGTCTGAGGGTGCTGACCGACAATCACATCAGCCGTGTGCTTCAGCCACCCCAGAGCCCCGACCTCAACCCACTGGAGAACGTCTGGAACACCCTCAAGGACCGTGTGGCAGAGCACAACCCCGGATCTGCCCAGCAGCTGCGGAGGTGGATCCAATTTGAGTGGGACAAAATGCTTGTTCCTCCGCGGTCGAGTAGACTGCTAAGTTGAATTTTTCTCCGCTCCGATTTTTGCTCGATTGTTCTTTAACTGCCAGCCATGAGCACTTCTACTGTTACTGGATCAGTTCCAATTGTGATTGAGGACGGTGCGGCGGGACGCCAGAAGAGAAGCCATGAGGGTCATGAAGAGGGGACGAAGAGGGACCGGACCGTGTGGGAGAAGGTCTGCTGTTCACACATGAAATCACTGCACGGTTGCCGCGGCTGCAAAGGGTGGAGCTCCGAGTGTTGTGCCACTCCGGCTGAGGGTTTAGAACCCCTGTGTCCAAGAGATCGTGCCACTTTCTCTTCTCGCCACGCCCCGTTCCTTGGAAAGACTACAGTAACGTTACTCGTCATGGATTCGAAAAAGAATGCCTCTGCTTCCGGAATGCGTTTTACCCGGACACGCGTGAAGCGTTCTGAGCCATCTGATGTTCCTTCTGCCCAGAAGGTTCAACTGGTTTCCGATTTGCATTTTCCGACCTTGACCGATATTTCATTTGATGGAGTTTTGCGTTTCGCTCAAGAGTGGGAACGATTTCGCCTCATTCACTCGCAATGCATTATGCCCCCCATCGTCGAGCACCTTCCAATTGAAATTGTGGATCATCTTCCCGAGATCAGTTTTAGTGACGACCAAGCCGTCCTTTCTGCGCTTTTTGATATCACCAGGCCAAAGGATGCTCACAGCAGAGTCGCCCTGCTCGATCGCCTTCTTTTCCAGCCCATTCTTTCTTCCCCGATCCCACTTCATTTGCAGCTCAACACCTTCATTCATCGCTACACGTCCTTGGGCGATGCCCTTGACATTCCATACAGGGCCCTTCGAGAGCGGTTTCCCAAGGCCCTGACCGGGGACTTCGGCCGAGCCTTCGCCCGCGAGCTGCGCGTCCTGTCCCTTCCCGCGGACCACCACCGTTCCCACGAAGACCTGCAGGCCGTTGTGGAGGCCGCCGTTGCCCGTGCCCTGTCCTCCAAGTTCACGTTGGACCCGCCTTTGGTGCCCACGTCCACGGCCGCCGGGGACACCTCGGCCCAGAAGCCCCCCCCCGAGGGGACTCCCACCCAGGAGGACGCCGCGTCCGACTCCTCCGCTCAATCCGCCGAGACCGACCTGCAGGACCTCGAGCGGGCCAGGCTCGAGGCGGTCTTTGCGCGGGCCGTTGACCTGGCCCGCCGCCTCCACGAGGCCCGCGAGACACTCGCAACCTCAGGCCTCTCAGCACCCCTGCCATCAGCCACCCCTGCTTCCGTTCCTTCGGACTATCGCCGCCGGTACCAGCCCTTCCCGCCCCATCAGGGTCCCAGCAACCCTGTGGCTCAGCAAGGCCAGCGAGTGTTCTTCCCCCCGCTGGCCAAGCTGGAGCCCGAGGAGAAGGAGAGACTCCGAAGCCTTGGCATCTGCGTCCGCTGCCGGGGCATGCACCCGGAAGGACAGTGCCCGAGGGCCATCAACGATCCTCCTTCCCGCTTCAACCGGCCCCCTGGTCCCGCCCCTGCCCCAGCTGTCCCCTCCACCTCGGGCCTGCGCCCGCAGCCCTCCCACCCACCTCCGCGACGCAGTCCCCGGATTGCGGCTCAGGCCGCCGCACGCGATGCCGCCCGTCATCCACTGCGCCGCGTGCTCATTGCCGACGCCATCACCATGCCCGCCGCCCCATTCCCGCCCTGTGGGGTCGTTGACGGAGATTTCTGCACAACTGCAGTTCTCCCTGACGGCCGCGGCGTTCCGGCCCTTCTGGACTCTGGTGCCCGAACAAGTGTCATCGATTCCCGCCTTGTCTCTTCACTGGGCTTGGTCCCCACACCCGGGGGGCCCCACATCCTGGCGGCCGACGGGTTTGAGATCCCCTCCAAGGGGCTCGTCCGCTTGCCGCTCCGCTTCACTCCCGACGCCCCCACACCAACCACAATCACAGCCCAGGTGGTCGACGGCTTGCATCAACCCGAGATCATGATCATTAGTCAAAAAGATCTTACCGGATACGTGGTCTCATCAAACCCTCCCGCCGTGCAACACCTCCTTTTCGACATTGGGACCGACGGGACTCCCGACATCGAGGAGCCAGGCCCCCCGGCTCCCGACCCCACCGCTCTCGCCGCTGCCGCCGCTGCGACCGTTGCCCCCCCCGCCTTCATGCCTTCCCACGCCTCTGCCTCTGCCACGTCAACCACCTCAGCACAGCCCACCACTCCCGCCCAGAACCCCGCTCCTGATCGCCCCCCGCCTGACTGGGCCCCTCCATGCCGGGTGGCCGAGGGCGTTCTCCTGCCCGACGAGCGCGGTCAATTGGTGGCCCTCATTTACCGCCATCGGAACGCCTTCGGTGGTGTGGACTCCATGCCGGCCATCCTCGAGCCCTTCCACGTCGACCTCGTCCCCGGTTCCCGGCCCGTGTCCTGCCCCCCCCGGCGGATGAGACCCGCGGACCTCGACTTTGTCAAGGCCGAGCTGGGGAAACTGTTGTTGTTGGGGATTATTCGGCCGTCCACCAGCGCATGGGCCTGTCCCCTTACCGTGGCCCGGAAGAGGGATGGGTCCAGACGCCTCTGCGTTGACCTGACGGCTTTGAATTCAGTGACCATCCAACCACCAGCTGTCCTTCCTGCGATCGACGACCTGCTGCACCGTTTCCAGGGGCAACGTTATGTCGCGAAGTTTGATTGTTCGGCTGGTTTCCATCAGATCCAGGTGGATCCCCTCTCTGTGCCTCTCCTTGCCTTCACTTCTCCGCTTGGCCGGTTCGAGTTCACACGCATGCCCTTCGGAGCGCGCACGGCTCCTCTCCACTTTCAACATCAAATGGACTTGCTGCTCCAATCCCTGGGATCCTGGTCATGGGCGTATCAGGATGATATCGCAGTCGTCGCTCCCGTCTTCACCTTGTTCCTGACCCGACTTGACGCATTCTTCACCCTGGTTGAAGCCCGACACCTGCGGCTCAAGGCTGAGAAGTGCCTGTTTGCCGCCCCGGAAACGCCTTACCTGGGTTTCATCGTCTCCGCCACCGGTTGCCGTGTCGACCCTGACCGCCTCGCGCCCCTTCTCGCCTTGGGTGCCCCCACCTCGCGCGCTGAACTCATGTCATACCTCGGGGCTGTGAACTATCTCTCGAAGTTTGTCCCGAGATGCGCCCAGTTGACTGCTGGTCTCTTTGACCTCCTTCACAAGGGGGCCTCCTTCAAGTGGGGTCCTGAGCACCAATCCGCATTTCAACAAATCCAGGCCCTGCTGGCAACCGCCCCTCTGCTTGCCCATCCCGACTCACAATGCCATCTCCTGCTGAGAACCGATGCATCGTCCACAGGCCTCGGGGCTGTGCTCCTTCAGGTGCGCCCTGACGGCCGCGAGGAGGTCCTCGGGTTCTACGGTCGAGCTTCTTCCCGCCGAGACCAAGTACCCTACAGGCGAGCTGGAACTTCTCGCTGTGATTTTCTCTCCAGAAGGCCAAGCCAATGTTGTACGGCCCTGTCGACGTCGTCGTGGACCACCGCAACCTCACCTTCCCCAGCCACGCGGACTCGCCCAGGCTGGTGCGGTGGCGGGGCTCTCGCAGCTTTGACGTGACCCTTCGCTACCTGCCTGGCGCCTCCAACGTCCTGGCCGACACCCTCTCCAGACTCTGTGGCCTGCGCCTGCCCGATGACCCCTCGCCCTGCAGCCACATCCCCAGCCCGTGCACCCGCGCGGCCATCAACACCGGTTGCTGAACTAACAGCCGGCGCCCGCTCCGGGTGCGACGAAATTGTTCAGGCTCGCGGGACCCTCTTCCCAGGTCGTCCGCTTTCATCCGCTCCACAACCCACTCTCTCTCCTCTCGGGCCCGAGGCTCTACGAGTTGCTGTCGTGACCACGCGCTCTACGAAGCCTCCCCCGCCCCTGCCCCTGCCTGCCTCTACCCCTGCCTCCGGCCCGCCCCACCTGCAGTGCCTCCTTCTGCTGGTCCTACCGCTGAGTCGCCTGCGCCAGCCGGTGACCCCCGCCTGGTCCAGCCTCGCCTGCTCTTGCGGCCGCCCCTGGTGACCCCCCTGACACTGCCGACCCTGACCCTGATCCAGTCGAGGTCGTCGGCCTACGGCGGGCCCTTCTCCCGCTTGCCACACCTGATTCCGCGACCGGGTCGGGCCCACACCCAGTCGCCTCCAGCCGAACAGAAGGCCCAGCTGCTCGCCCTCGCCCACTCCTCCCTCTTGTCGGCCCATGCCGGCGTCACTCACAACGGCCCGCCTTGCCACCTCCATCAGCTGGCCCCACATGACGGACGATGTCAGTGCTTTCGTCCGTGCCTGCCCGACCTGCCAGAAGAAGAACGCCAAGTGCCCACACCCTCCACCCTCTTGGCTGTCACGTCCTCCGGTCCCTTCGAGCTCCTTGAGGCCGACCACATCGGCCCCTGCCCCCGACCAAGGCTATCGTCATGTTCTCGTCCTGGTCGACCGCTGGTCCCGCTTTACCCACTTGGCCCCGCCGTCACCACGACTGCCGAGGAGACCGCCCGTCTCATCCTTACGAGCTGGATCAGCGTCCATGGCCCCCCCACCCGCCTCATCACGGACGGCGGCCCCGCTTTTGATTCCGACGTCATCCGTGAACTTTGCCGTACTCTGGGCGTCGACCTGCATATTTCGACGCCGCACTCGCCACAATCACACGGCTCCGTCGAACGCGCGAACAGGGTCATCGGCGATGCACTGCGCGCGTTCTTCCGGGACTCGGATGTGGATCCGTTCCTGCCCGCTGTTCAGTACTCCTGAATTCCTCCCGAATCGCTCGATCGGAATGTCCCCTTCCGCGCCGTCCACGGTTTCCAAGCACGCGACCCCGTCTCCGCCAACCTCGGGGTCTCCCTTGCCCCATGTCTGAGCCCCTTGAATACGCCGCCCTCCTGGCCTCCAGCAACGTCCGCCAACGTGTGGTGGCTGCTGAGGAGCGCGCCTACGCCGCGGCGCGCAAGGCCTACGCCCGTCAGGCCCACGGCCAGGTCAAGTTTGATGAGGGGATTACGTCCTTCTCCATTTCGACCCCCACAAGTTGGCAAGCCCTTGGCGCGGTCCCTATCAGGTCCTCCGCTCAACTGGTCCCGTCACGTACGAGCTTCGCGACCTTGTCAACGAAGGTGACCCTATCCGCGCCCACGTCAACCGGATGTACCCTTTGAGGCCTCGACGCTGACGCCCGATCAGCTGCGCCGTGAGGCCTCAAGGTTGATGAGTACGAAATCGACTCAGTTCGTGCCCACCGTTACGTCGATGGAGCCCTGTCCCTCAACGTGCAGTGGGGCGGTTACCCGGATTACGGCCCAGACGACGAGCGGTCCTGGGTCCTCTTCTCGGAGGGATGGACAGACCTTTCATTACATTCTGCCCGTATCGCCAGTCCGCCCACCGCCAACCAACTCTGCCTTTCCTCCCGTTGATACCCTTCCTTGTCTCCTTTCCATCCAAACCCCGCCGTCGCTGCAATGCCTGCCGCACCCCTGAAAGGGGAAGTGTTGTGCCACCCGGCTGAGGGTTTAGAACCCCTGTCCGAGATCGTGCCACTTTCTCTTCTCGCCACGCGTTCCTTGGAAAGACTACACGAGTTGGAGCCTGCAGTCTTGAGAAGTTCCATGTTTCTCACCCTCGCTATTTGTTTTCTGATCGTGGTGCAGGCGATTGGAGCGATGATTGTTTTCAAGCCGGAGATCGAGCCGATCAGCTATGCTGAGATCCAGGAAACCTTGGTGGGGACCATTGTGGAGGGTCTTTCCTCGGTTCACAGCCCCTTGATGAAGTGACTGAGGGCTTGGTGGTTGCCATTGAAGGCCTTGCTGACAAGTTTGGAGCGGAGATCGAGCCGATCAAAGGTGAGGTTGCGGCGTTTGAGCCAGATGTTATTGTGGGTGTCGAAGGTGACCTTGGCTGGATTTATGCAGGCCACAACGGAGAATGACGTTGCAGCATGGCTGGGAAGGAGGAGTCTGTCAATCACTCACTGCTGTTGTCAGCTCAATGGTCATGGTAGATTCGCTTCGTATCTTTATGCTGTTTCCGGCGTCTTTCAATGCTCATGGATGTCCTCCCTCCGATGGGGAGGTCCCGAGATTTTCCCTGCTGTCGACGCCCCTCATCGTGTGTTGATTACGATTTGTCCTGCAGATGTGCGAATGTGCCAGCTGGAATGTCGCTTGCCATTGTGAGGAGACGCGACCTTCCGACAGTGCCTGCGCTCAAGCAATGGTTGGAGACGCTCAACCCCCGATCAGGCCCCATGATTGCGCGAAAGGGTCAAGCTTATGGTACTGGGAAGTGGGACGGCACATGGCTCTAACTCGTAACGGAGGCAGAGAGGACAGCTATCTACGCGACCAGGCGGTGGACCTCCCGCGCACGTACAATCGTGCGCAGGGAGGTCGTCAGTGCGTGCAAAGGGGTTGTTGTGAACATGAGCTTGTGTTTGGTTCGATTCTGTGAGAAAAGGGGCGAGAGGGAGGTCTGAAGACACAAGGTGATCAATCAAACAATCAGATAATACCAAGAGAATAACTGAACGACCATATATTCTCAGAAGAGAGATTAGTACTGAATTGAGCCCTTACGCTGTTGAGCGTATTGAGTTGGGCATACAGCGAAATCGGCGTTGGGCCTGAGAAGAGTCTCGGGCACGCTCGATCTTGTTATTGAAAACCAGTTGGTGGTGTGTTGGTGTACACAGACTGGGGAAAGTGGGTGTGGGCTTGGCCGACATGATCAGGGACGGTTTGTTGGCGTGGATGGCTACGATACTGGAAATGGGGAGCGGTGATAATAGAATAGTGTTGGGGACGGACCCAAAGGGAAGAAGGAGGCGTGGGAAAGGAAACGTGGCGATCGGTGGGAAATCGGCCAGCCGGAGAACGCGCAGGAGGAAGAAGAACGAGCGGATGGGGATCTGATTTGGTGAAAAAGAAGGCCGGGGAATTAAAACAGTGGAATGGGGTGAGCGGACGGTGGAGGAACTGATGGGGCAGTAGCTACTGCCAGGTTGAAGCACCGGGGAGAATCTTCGGCCGGGTTGGGCGGACGGGTCCTGCATGAGCTGGCAGAGAATGATGGCGGTTTGGTGGATATCCTTTGACGGTTTTGATAGGTAGTGTTGGTAGGTTATGCAGGAGCTTTGTTTTGGAAGATGGCCTGATCGACTTGAATCAGGGGAGCCGGAATACCACAGGCTATGGGCGCAGGTGAAGGGGTAGTGCGAGACATCGTTATTGGACCAAACGAAATATATTTGGGGAATCGATGGGTGGGAATCTGTTTACTGGTGGCGATGGCTCAATGGGGAGGGACGGGCGTGAATCGGAGAGCGTGGAAATCGACGCGGCTCTACAAAGCGAGGCGGCGTGGAAGAGGTGGTGTGGATGATGGAGCGGCGGAGGTTTGGGCTTTGGGGGTGGGGACAGGATCCAGCTGGCGGACTGGGAGGGCGGAGTGGCAGGCAAAGAGACTGGCCCGAAGAGCGGACGAGGACGAGGTACAGGAGGAGAAGGAGGCTGATGGAAGGGGAGGACGTGACAGTGATGGAGGGATGATGGAGCGACCGGGCAGGATTGATTGGCGGTGGTGGCGGGCTGGAGATGGGGAGCTGGCCTGTCGCAGGGGCGCGGGTCAGGAGGTACAGAGGCGTGGAATAAGTCGAACCCGATTGTGGCAACAGCCCGGTGGTGGAAGCGGTGGGGGCCGGGCAGTTGTTCATGTTGTGAGAGTGGTTGGGGAGACCGGGTATGGAGCAGGCAATCTGGGAGAAGGGATTGATGGATTGATGGCTGGATGAGCTTCATGATGGGGATGCAGGGGATGCGGTGGCGGACTTGCTGGCTCGGATCCGACAGGAGCACGGATGAGGGTGGTGCGTCTGTCAGGAATGCGGAAGGGTGAAGCGAGGAGCCGCGAAAGGGGCAGGACTGCTGATGGTGCTGGAGGGACGGTGACAGAATAGGTGAAGCGGTCCGGAAGGTGGTGATGGCAGACGGACGGTGCGGAAGAGGTGCCCAGTGTGGTGCCGATCGGTGGCACGCGCAGGAGGAAACGGTGGGCATGGAGGATGTCATGGTGGTCAGGTGGTTCGCGATCGGCGGACGGCAGGGTGGACCAGTCACAGTGGCGGGTGCAGCCGGACCGTGGAAGTTCTTGGCACAATTACCGCCTGGAGGCGGCAGCGGGATCTGCGAAGAGAGGAGGGGGCGACATTGGGTGGCGGTAAAGAGGATTGAAGGGCATGGTGGCGCTTCGATGACAGCGTGGTGAGGGAGGTGGGTGAGGAAGAGACGAGGCATGGCGACATCTTTCTTTATGTGGCGGGCAGGGATGGGGTCGAAATGCAGCGTTCGACGG